>BOSO01009443.1:124467-210425 GCA_018403395.1 Gorsachius goisagi | reverse complement strand
ACCCTCAGAGTAAAGAAGTTTTTCCTCATGTTCAACTGAAACCTCTTGTGTTTCAGTTTGTGTCCATTGCCCCTTGTCCTGTCGCTGGACACCACTGCAAAGAGACTGGTTCCGTCCTCCTGACTTCCGCCCTTAAGATATTTGTAGGTGTTGATGAGGTCCCCTCTCAGTCTTCTCTTCTCCAGGCTGAACAAGCCCAACTCTCTCAGCCTTTCCTCGTAGGGGAGGTACTCGCCTGTGGATGAATTAACGAAGTCTTGAATTCCCGATTGGAAGGCACTGTTTGGTTTTGGTGGGGCTTTTTTGGGTGGTGGTTTGGTTTGGTTTTTTAAAGTATGCTCATGGCAGTGTCAGGAATGTGTATGCTGTGATCCTGTAAAGGTTTCTGATCATCGATATCCATATGATTCCGAAGCGTAACTCTGTTCAGGATTAGATCTCTGGAGATAAGTGATCCTCGCAATTGAATTTATCCTAGTCTCCTGTTGCTGTGCGTGTTACTTGAAATTTTCTGCGTTTCAGGAAATGATCCTAATCTTTGCTGAACTCAATGCTGAAACAGTTTAGGTGAGCCCTGAAATAGCTGTGGAAATGTTCATACAGCTGAGACCTCTGCATGCTCCGCTTCACGGCAAAGGAGTTGAACTGCTACTGATGGATTATTTGCTTATTGATGGATTATTATTTGTGTCTGCTATACATGATTTTTTTTTTCCCCTTTGCTTTTCATGTACTTTGGTGATTCCTGTACCTGTGGCAGCAGCAAGTGTGCTGGACACATTCATAGAGCTGTGCCCCAACTTAAACTCTCCACTCGGGAGAGAAAACGCAGCACAACTGCATAGGTTGGGTGGAGAGAGCAAGTGGAAGAGGGATGTTTCAACTATTCCAGTAGCATTAATTCAACAGCTGACGCACAAAAGGTTTTTCATATCGGTCAGAGTTAAGGTGTTTGGTACTGATCGATGTTCCCAAAACGTGAATCACAAGATGTGGGTAACAACTGGGGGGGATGTTCACACACTTCCCTACCCACTATTGCACACTCCAGCTGCTGCAGAGATGGCGCTGGGGAAACCTCGCCTCCTCCATGTTCCTCCTAATCCCTGCTGGGTCTGAGGCAGCAGTGGCTCAGTAATACTTGTTTTCTTTTTTCTTCTCCCCTTCCACCCCCTCCTCATGTGTAATTTGATCGCTTAGGCCTGGTCTTCTGCTTTGGCAGATTTTTCAGCTCTTGAATGGAAGAAATTAACCACTTCGTTACTGTTGGGACTAACCCACGTTTTACCCGTCCTCCTGGCTCTTCTGCAGAGGACACGCTCAGAATTACCCCAGGCAGCCCATGCAGTCGTCAGCTTTTTGCTCCCCATTTTAATCTCTTCTTTTAACTTTACTTTTCCATCTGCATTTCCTTGCCTTTTCATTTAAAAGAAATACGGAAACGCTCCTACTCAAGATCTGACTCGGTATTTGGCAGAGAAACTACTCTAAAATTCATCTTCTGATGCTTTTCAAGTATGTATCTTTGCTGATTGTGTTGTGGCTGCCTGTAAGCCCTCGCTGCTCTGGTCTGGCAGGAGAGACTGAACGTCGGTAGGACCCCTAAAGCGATGGGACTCTACCTATTGCACAGGAACTCTCAGTCCCCGCTCCCTCCTTCACAACCTTAATAAACCGACCAGACAATGAAAGTGAAATAATTGTATTAAGTAGGAGTTTGTGTGATTTTTGTGTCTTTAAGGTAACCTGCTGGGTTTTTTCAGATCTGAAAAGTGCAAGATGCTGCTTTCTTTGCCTGCAGATGTTTCAAAAAGCATTAAATGGAAGAGGCCCAAAACTTTTTCAGTGAGTTGTGAAGAGCCCCTTTGGACTTGAATTTAACCTTGCAGACTTCCAACACTAATGCCCCAGGCAATTCTTTGTGGAGCTCACAACCCATCTTGCTTTTTTACATGCGTGTGGTGAAGGCAGACCACCACTGCAGGAATTTGGTAGTACCCTCTGCCTTGTTACTACCTTAAAAAGAAGGCTTCTGCCCTGTTGCTTGAAAGGAATTTCAAATAGTTGAATGTCCCATCTCTGAAATCCCACTTCTCAGCCGCCTCCTTCACTCATGAAAATTGCAAATAACAAACATCTGTTAAATCAAGGAGAAAAAACAACAAATGCGCATGCTTTATTGCAAAATCTTTCGGTTTTCTGTTGATGTGTACAGTGGACTTTTTGTAACCTGGCTTTTTTTTTTTTTTTTTTGAATTTTCTTCCTGTGAGAGTGGGACTTGCTAAGTCCAAGTGCCAGAAGCGTTAATATTTCGCTGTATGCGCAGATACCTCTCTGTGCTCTTGCAGGGCCATTCGTGCTGTGCTGGGTTTCTGAAGAAAGGCAAACACTCGGTGCCCTCAGGTGTTAAGTAGCCTTTGTTCAAATTCATGTGTGGGTGGGGGTTTTTTTTATTATTTACAATAATGCCTATTGTAGAGTTGTCAGAATAGTGGCAAGAGGCTTTTGTTTTTAATGTGCTATTTTAACTAGCTATCGTAAACATGTCAGCTGAATTTTGAGAAGAGCTTCAATGGAAAGGTGGAATACTGGTTTCTATAAAAATGTTTTGTACATGAACTGGAAAAGGAGAGATGCCTCCGTAAAAAGCTGGAAGAATACAGACAATGGTGGGGTGGTTCTGAGGCAGGGCGGTGCTGGAGAAACCCGGGGTGGCATTCCGCAGATCACTGACGACACGAAGGGTCATCTGCGCGAGGGACCTGGGCAGAGCGGTAGAACCACCCGAGTCCTGTCTGGCTATACTGTATTAATGCCAGTGGTCTTACTGATTCCCCATGATCACCGAAATAAGTATTATGGTCGCTTGGGCTTTCTTCTTAGGTGCATAAACAGACTTGGAAGGTTTTAATAGGCTTGTAGTCATTCTATGTGCAAACAACAGCAAGGACGTTTCTCACCCTCTACCTATTAGGTGGCAGGTATTACAAATAAATCACAAGCGTAATTGCCTTTTTGTGTAGTGCTGTCATTGCCAAGTAAGCGGAGAAGGTCAGGGTATCCTGGAAGACTTGTTTTCATTTGTCGTTTGGAGTAGGTACAAGGTGTCAACGAACAATTATTGAGACTAAGAGGTGGTTGACTCAAGAGACAGTTGTTTAAATCTGAGGTGGCTTTAAATGGGCTGGGTATGAGATGTTCGCTCAGCTCTGACCCTGCCAAGCTTGGACTCAAATTCTGCCCTGCTTTCTTTGGCGTACCATAGTAAAGCTCTCATGACTTAATGTGCGCAACCCACTGAAGTTGTATTCATTGCAAAAGGTTTTACAAGGCTCCACCAGACAGTGTTTTGGGCTGCACATGCTGAGAAGGGAGAGTTTAATAGCCAGGATTTTGAAGCTGCTAGTCCTCTCAATCTAATACAGACCAGTGTCTTCCCAAAAGTTTGGCACATTGTATCTCGGAGTGGATGGAGGTGTTTAATGGTGGAGGGTCTGAAAACCCAAAGGAAAATTGGAATCTGTCAGCCAAGGCTGGACGAGCCCCCAGGAAAACAGGCAATAGGGCATTTGCTGTCGGATCAAAGCCCAGCTTTGTTATAGCTGTGTCTATAGCACATGCTGGGGTCATTCATGGATTTCAACATAGGCTGCTTTGATCACCTTCATATACACACATTTTTAATCAGTGGTGTTAGAATGTGTTATTTCGCTATGTGAAAGATGTCACCAGAAGATCTGTGTAGTGTGGCAGTGCTCTGTGGCATGGACCTATTTCTACTCATGAAGACAGTGACCTGTGAGTGCCCAAAATCACGTGTAACCTTATCACTTACTGAGCAAAACTCATCTTACACATGATGTGATTCTACATTTTGTTGCTCCATACATCCAGAGACAGCAAAGTGCTTTACAACCCGCACTGAGTTGGTCTTTAACACCTGTGGGGATATTCTCAGCTGCATTTTCAGAAGAGCAAGCTAAGGCACAGGTAACTCATAACTGTAAGCAAGAATTTGCTCTTTTTCTTACTCCTTTGCTTTAACCACTAGTTTGTGCTGCTTCTGTTTCAGGTGACTTTTTCATCCCAAAACAGCTGAACGTGCCTATCAAAAAAGGCCCAGTGCGTGGGGCTTCAAACTCTGTTTTCTTTCCATGTTTCAGAAGAGGGTTTTAAAATAAAATTAAGCTCTGCTTTTAAATGGGTGACAAGCACTCAAGCTGTTTTTAATGGTATCTCAACAAAATTTACTCCAGCTGCTAACATTGTGGGATCATGCCAAAACTCACTTTCTGCTCATGGAGTCCAGTCCTTTCGCTGCCACTGTCGTGCGTGTGTGTGATTGTTCTCTTTCGGAAAAATCTGTCCTCAAATTTTGGGTAGCTTTAAGACAGTAAAGAATAGATAGCTGTCTGCTAGAAGCAGCTGAAACATGAGGGCAGTTGGCTAAATAGGTTTATGCTCTTGTATGAGCATGAACAATAAAGGCTAATGGATACTGGATTGCATTAGCAAGAGCAGAGCCAGCAGGTCGAAGGAAGTGATTATTTCCCTCTTTTTGGCGCTTGTGAAGCCACATCTGGAGTACGGCGTCCAGCTCCCTCCTTCCCCCGTAACAGAGGCTGCTGGAGGGAGTCTGGGGGGGCTGGAGCAAGGCGGTGCCCCTGGGGCCCCAGGAGCTGCCCTCGCCCCTTGGGGAAGAGGGGGCTGAAGGGGTCCCAGCACGCTTGTAGCCACCCAACTGGTGACCAGAGAGACCCTTCTTGGAGGTGCACAGCAAAAGGAGGAGAAGCAATGCTTACAACTTGCAGCAAGGCAAAGCTGGGTAGATTTAAGAGGATAAAAAGTGTTTTCACGCTGCCCAGCAGACTCGGTTAAAGTTTAGCTGCAAAAAGCCCAGAACAACCTGATCTATATAGATAGCCGCCCTCTGAGCAGGAGGTCGAACTGGAGGCCTTCTGAGTCTGCTCCCAACCAAAATTGTTTTGCCATTCTGCAACAGAAAGCCCGAGTTGAAGGTTGCATCAGTCGCTCTGTAGTCCAAAAGTCTGCACGCTTTTCATGACTGATTGTATTCGAAGATGTGTATATGACAAACAGACATGAAGGGGATTAATAGATGTCAGCCATAAGAGTAGCAGAGCCTGTGTGACACTACCAATATGGCTTTTATTTCTGTATCGCCAGTTAATTTCATGGCATGCAGGAAAGGCAGAGGGTATTTGCTCAAAGGATTTACAGCCTAGTTTGCCCTGACACAAAAGAGGAAACATTGAAGGATGAAGTTTGTAGCGGAGGGACCACACAAGCTTGTCTGCATGGAAACATAAAGGGAATTAATTTGTTTATCTACAGAGGAAGTTATCCCAGGATAGCTCTTTGTGTTTTAACTCCCCGAGTGGATGCCTTTCTCCTACAGTGAGGTTCTTCTGCAAGCGGGTTAATTTAATTTGAGATGAGGCATTCTTCTTCTGGAATAAGAACCCCAGGAGTTCATCAGGAATGTAATCCTCATTAATTCTGCCGGCGCTCATTGTATTAACCTTAATTGTATTGGCTGGGTGGTGTTCATGGGGGGCAGCCTTTGTACTGCCAGGGGAATGTATGGGGATTCTGCATTCCTGCAGCTGCAGCTGAAGAAGAAGCGGGATAGGGATGCTCCTCACATGGAAAAGAAGTTGCGTGCAAGATGCCTGGTCTGCTCTTACAATGTTATTTCATCTCAGTTCCCTAAACATGACACTGGGCCTAAACACGTGATGACTGAGCTCCTCCTGTGATTTATGTAACCTTTCTCCTCCAAATCTGCTTTTAACTTTTTTTTTCCCCCCCCTTCCCCCACTCCAGTGCAGTTCTGCATAAGTTCTCTGTTGCAGTCTCATCCAAAGTTAGGTGGTCAGGGAACAAGTAGACGGGTGTTGGTTTCTCTTGAAACTCTTGTGCTTCCATAAAATAGAAATCCTCCTCCAGAAGTGGAGGGAGGGAGAGCGTGGGCAGAACTGCATCATTGTCTTTCTAACGCACGTGCAGGCTGCCAGAGGTGGGGGATTGGAGCTGTAGCCTCACCTCCTTGCTGGACTGTCTTAAGTTGAGGAAATTGTTAAGTTCTCTCACTGTTTCTGCATTTATTAAACGGAGATATCTATGTTCATCTTTTCTGAGAAAAAGCATGAAAGCGCTTTGAACATCACGCTGTCCTTACCATGATTACTTCTCTGCTAAAAATTAGTGACTTGGGGTATTTAAAAAAACCCCAAACAAATGCTATTATTGCAGTTCAGTACGGGTTGAGAGACCAAGGATTTCTTTCCAAGCTGTCATTCACATGTACACCCCATGGATCAGAAGACTGAGGCAAAGTAATGCTATAAAATAATGTTTAAAGAGCCTGAGCAATGTTTGCTGTTTCGGAGGCACGGTCCTCAGATGCTGGAAGCATGCAGAGTTTCCCCTAAAGTATTAAATGTTTGAAAACGTTGGAGGGCAAAAGAGCACTAGCGAGTCAGTAACCTTGCCAAAATAAACTGTCAGATGTGGAGGGAAGTTTTCAGGGACAAAAATGAAGATTTGCTGCTTTGTTGATCCTGTGCGTGACACACCAAGTGCTCCCCATGTTGCGGTGGAGTTTGTGATGGGGTCGGCTTCCCAGGCCGTTTTCCCCAGCCTCTGTATTTTGCACCCCTAATGAACTCTGCACCCTTGAGCTCCTCTTGTTCCCAGCAGCAAAAGCACCCCAAGGTTCAGGAAATGAAAGGGGATTTCTGAGTGGAAAAAAATGTAACTGTATCCACACACAATTTGCTCTCTTTGTATAAAATATATACACATATAGGATGTAAATATATATAATAAAAGTGATGGTTCTTTTCAAAAGCAGACAAATAATAATGCTAGAATGTAAGATATAAAAAATGCAAAACTGGAGAGCAGTGATTAAGATGTAGCCTTGAGAAACCTGCAAGGGAAAGGCACAGTTTGTAGGGGAAAAGAATGGTGGGTAGTGGGAGAGTGAAAACTTTTGGCCCCTTGTGCAAGAAGCGCAGTATCCTGCGAGTGTAATTGCATCAGCTGAGATTTGAGTCTGTTTGCCTGTAATTGTCACGGAGATGCCAAGAGAGCGTCTTTTGGAGAAGGACCTCCAGCTCCCCTGCAGCGTTTGTGCCGGTTTACAAATGGGCATAGCTCACCGTTTGCTTCTCCCTGTTACACGGCGCAGTTTTTAAACAGTTCCCTTGATGTGCTGTGAGATGACTCGCTTTTAAGACTTGGACGATTGCCTTCAATTCCTTCAGTTTAACAGAGCCATGCACAAAGCCCCACAAGCACCAAAGCGGCAGCGTTATTCCTTAATCCTGCCTTCCCCCCCCACCCCCCCCTTCCCAACCCAAGGAGGGCTCTCCCAGGCAGGAGAAACTTGTTGATTTTCACTCTCGCTGCTCTGGCGTTGGGAGAGGAGGCAGGCAGGGTGCAGGCAGGCAGGCAGGAGGAGGGTTAAGGAGCGAGGGCGTTGCTCGCCTGCCTGATGTCATGGAGGCAGGCAGCGGTTGAAGGGGGCCCTTTGTTGGCAGCGGAGCCCCAGCAGCCCTGCCTGCACCCAGCACCCGGCGGCATGCAGGCGGCTGCCGCCACCGGCGGGCAGAAGTGACTGCCCAACTTGGTTGGCTTTGCTTTTTTTCTTCCTTTTAATTTTTTTTCCTCCCCTTTTCCTCCCCTCTTCTCTCCCGCCAAAAGAGTTGGGAAGGAGGGAAGATGGCTGGAGTTAACTCCCCGGGAGAGGAGATGCGGGGCCCCAGGATTTTCCGCCTCTCGGGCTCACCCTTGTAATGGTTTTCAGAGTGCTGGATTTCTTAGACTTTTCCTGGATATTTTGTTTTAGACTTTTCCTGGATTTTTTTAGACTCTCACCGGATTTTTTTTTTTAGACTTTTTTAGACTTTTACTGGATAATTCAACAGCATGAGAAGAAGCTGAAAGGGGGGGGGGGAAGGGAAACCAAACAGCCGAAGCCAAACTCTAACAAATGAAAATGTTGGAGATTTGCTTGAAATTGGTGGGTTGCAAATCGAAGAAAGGGCTTTCCTCTTCCTCCAGCTGCTACCTGGAAGGTGAGTGTTCAAGGGGGCTGGGGGCGGGTTGATAGTGGGCTCTGGCTGCTGCGGTCCTGGGGGGCACAGCCCGACCCCGCCACCGTCCCAGACACAAGTTTTCTCTCTTGCTTGCAAGTTGGGGCCAGGCCTGGGGAGACGTTTGGTCCCGGCCAGCCTTTAGGCTGGGCTTTTGCATGTGGGGGCGAGGGAACCGAGGGGTGTACGCGGCATCCGGATCCCAGGTGACTTTCATTAACTGCAGTATACAAAGGGAGCGCGGCTCTACCATTTATGGTTGTAAAATGTCAAGTGATCTTATTGCCGAGCCCATAAACAAAGCCGTATCTTCAGGCCTTGGCTTTATTTATTTTTTGCCAAGGGAAGGATCTCCCTTCTTTTGGACGTGAGAGGAGGATGGTAAAAACAACTCCAGGCTCAGGAAGAAAATTTTGATGAGGCCATCAGTAAAATATTTTTAGCATGCATTAGTTCATTTTGGTTATCCCCTTGTAAGTTTACTTTCCACAGGAGTTCATTTAACTGAATTTTCATATGTGTTTGCTTTTAAAAGGTGATTTTTTGAGTCATACCCGTGGTTATTTGTAGATACTAAGATGTTAAACGTATGGTCCCGACTAGTTCAGATTGAAAGCCTTGGTGACAGAGGCACCGTCCCGGGCTGGGGGACTTTTGGGCTGAGGTCTTGCTTGGCATGACCTTGAGCAAGTTCTTCACCCCGGTGTGGCTTCGCACCCTGAACGCGGAGCAGCGTTGCGAGTCCCCCATGCACCCCCGGCCCCTTCGCTGTGCTCGCGGGGCTGTGTCCATCCCGCCGGGGCGGTCCGGGCTTCTTCAACTTCTTTTGTGTTGCTGGATGTTGCTTCAGTAAAAATAATCCACATGCCAGAAGGACCGTGCTAACTCATCGAATCAGAGGCATGAAAGGCAGCAGCTGATTTCCTGGGGCCTATCGCAGGTCGCTGTTGCTCAACTCTGGAATATTCAGTGGAGAAGTGGTCCTTGGAAATTCATAGGTTAGGACTCTCAAAATCTACAAATGGCTTCTCACAGCAAACCCATTTGAAGACATTTCGGATCAAGAGTCTGTGCTCATCAGATGCACTTAGTGGGTCTGAAGAATTTTCTGTTGTCTAAAATCAAAGAAAAGTTTCCAGGGGACTTTATTTATTTATTTAAAGTTTCAGAAACCTAATGGTGGGTGGATGCATATGAATAATTTTGGTCTTTCCTATGCAATCGGATTCTTCTGTGATCTTTTATGTCTGTGAAGCCTCTGTCTGTGTCCCCTGCCTCTGGTATAGCTCAGGCATGGCCAGGCTGTGTGTTGAGGGGGAGCTCCGAGCCCTGCCAGGCCCCCTTTCTGTGCCGTTGGATCTTTCAACACATCCCTGGGAGAATAGGCAGAGCATCTGGGGCCTCTCCTCCCTGCAGAAATGAATGCTGAAGGATGATGTTACAAGGGTGTTACCCTGACTCTTTTTGCAAGTTTTCTCTTTTGTGTGTGCTACAACACCCCTCCACCCCCCCACCCCCAATTTGCCGTGCAGTTACATAATGGGATGAGAGCATCGTTTGCCTGGCGCTGTACGGGCACTATCGAGTTAAGAACATGCTCATTGACACAATAAATAATGCAGCATTTCCACCTCCTGTTTCCCTGAGACTGTGATTGCGTATTTAATGATGGGATGGGAAATGAGCACTGAAACAACTTTTAAGCGGTCTTCTGTGGAAGTAGCTCAGTCTCATGTCTCTCATCTCAGCATGGGGCAAAACCACAGCCAGCATCCGAGCGGCATGTTGAGGGTGCCACGGGCAGCCACGGGCAGCCCAGGACCCACCATAATCGACTGGATCTCTTGGAGAGCAGGGTGAGAAGTGAGGATCTATACTCATCTGGGAGGGGGAGTTTAAAAAAAGTAGGATTTTCTGGTTTTTCCTTTCTAAAGCTGAAGGTCTCCACGTGGTATTCCTAGGCAGCCTTCTTACTAAAATCATTGGGAGGTTGAAAGCGCTGTTGAGGACTCTTCAAAAGAGTAGTCGTGCCTTGCCCTGTACTCCAAGGGCACAAGTGAAAACTTGCTTGCATTACCCTTAAGAAGATAACAAGTTTTTACATATGGATTTGTTAATTCTGATAGGAACCACTTAAGTTTGGCAGATTGTGAGAAGGGGGCAGGTTTGTGTCAAGGGCTACAAACCAGGGACCATTGCTCCTGGATCCCTGTGAGCAGCGTGTGAAGGCCAGTCCATTCCCAAGCACGTTCCAGAGCCTCGCTAAAGCTTCTGAAAGGATTAAGGAGATGATGGTGATATCGTTGGAGGATTTAACTCTGCTCTTGTTATCTTAGTTGTATGGGAAGCTGTTGAGGACACGAGGGGAAAGCTGAAAGTTTCTTTGCCATGGTAGACTACAAAACCTTAACAGAACTGCTTGAAGGATGAGAGGTCCATTAGTTGCATGGAAAACCAGTTGCAGACAGCAGGGTAGATTAAATTTTACCTAATTCAGTTTCTTATTTTGTTTTTCATGTGTTAAGAAAAACATGGTAGGGTTTGGTTGATGAATAGCGTGGGACTGTAACAAAATGAAATCTGTTGTATTTTTAAACACACTTCTTGAAAAAATTGTATTGAGGCTGGGTTTGATACAAGGCAGAGTCAGGCACATGTGTAGGTGTACATCTCTTTTGACCAAGAAATCAGAATTATTTTTTTTTCCCATGGTGGTCCTCTTCCAAAAGGCTTTTATGCTCTGTTAGTTTGCAGGAATGAGGGTTGTTTGTGGGGTCCTCTTGGTGGTGGCACAGGGAGATGGCAAGGGCTGCAGCCCATTGCCCTGCGCTTTGCTCTGTGCAGGCACACTTGCCTGCTCACTGGAAAAGTTAAGACTTTTTCTTAACTTGATCAAAAATAAGTTTAAACTGGTTCTAACGATCACTGAGATTTCCTATCGATGTTTGAGCTGGACATTTTTGCCCTCGTTTCTACTCCCACTTGTAAATATTATTTTAAAATGTGAGAGATCTGAATTCCTGTCATCTGCTCTCTCCTTTCTGCCTTTGCCAAACTGAATAATTCCTCACCCACTTCACACCAAGAAAGGGTAAAGAGTAGAAGGGAAGAGGCACAGCGAGTACTGCTGCCAATCTGATCTGGAAAACAGAACGTGTCCATGTCCCAAATAGGGGCTGGAATAGTCTTGCTGCCTTTTTGGGCTCGCTCTAGCACTGAAAGGCAAAAACCTTGTTTAAAACCTGTCAGTGCTCTCTGTAAAGTTTAAAAACTGTTTTGGGGACGCTAGTAAAGTCCTTTGTTTTCTGACTGAAATGATTTCTGTCCTGCCAGCTGTCAGATTGTCTTGCTCGCTCTTTCTTTTTCCTTTTTTTTTTTTTTTTTCCCCTTCCAGCGTGTCCTGTTACAGTGAGCGTAGAGGAGCCTCGGGAGGAGCAGCAGCCCGTAGCCATTGCCCCATTCCTGGAGAGTTTCTTTTTTATGTGTTTGGGCACGTATTGAGCCAGGCCCAAATCTGCAGTGCCAGCGACTCGCCCTGCCCCGGTGCCACCGGGCTCAGCAGGCAGGTTCTCAGTCTAATCTGTTGGGAAGAACAAGCCCATTAAGACGGCGTTGCTGCCTCCCAGGAAATTGCCTTCTGTTTGTTTCCTCTCTTCCTTAGCTATTTTCTGCTCCTCACCTCTTGGCCTCCCATCTACCATCACTCAGTAGCATTCTTGCTTTTCAATCTGTTTCTGGCTTTGTAATGGCTTGCTGGTTATGTGCATGCTCCAGCAGTTCTTGCCTGTTCCATCCTTATTAAAAAATCTGGCTGATGGTGCTGGCTACCATTTCCTATGGGTTGTGGTGAGGAAGGGATTATCGTTTCATAGGAAGAGCCAGAACTGTCTTCAGACCTAAAACTGATCATCCACACATGTGTTCGTCCTCCCCTGAGCAGTCTGGGGCTGCTTAGTAAAATAGGAAACTATAACAGTAAATCTCCATGGTTTTTGCTTGGTGTTTCCCCTCCCCAGGGCTCAGAAGCAGGCAAACCTTCTGCTCCCTTGGTAAGGAAACCAAAACAGAAACTGTAAAGGTAAAAGTTTTCAGAAATATACAAGTGTCAGTGAAATCCACTTGGATCTGGATGCTTTCCCCTTCCTTTCTTAGGGGTTATAATCTAGGGTCAGCAGTTTAGTAGCAGATTCTGGAATAAAATCCAAATTCTTCCGTACCCACTATTCCACTCCATACATCTACAACAGCTGGCTGGAGAGTGATGGTATTTACCATGTCACTAATGGGTTATAGGTGGAATAAACTCAGTGAATGAACTCGAGTGGAACCTGCAGGCTAATGTAAGAGTGAACTTCCAAAAAAAACCCCAAACAAAAAAAAAAGAAAACATCACCCTCCAAACAACAAAACCAAACAAAACCAAACCCCCCAAAACCCCAAGATCATCTCTTGGAGGAGTGGGAGAAGCTGCATCATCGGGGTGCTTAGTGTCAGACAAGATAAAACATTGCAGCCAACCATGAGGGCCTGCTTGTGCACGGGTGGTGGAGCAGGAGCCCTGGGTGACCTTGTTCTCTCGTGTTTGCATTCAGCAGACTCGGTTGTCAGTATTCAGAGTGCCAGGGCTTGCTGGTGGCCGTGCAAGAAGGGGTGCAGCTGGCCTGTGGGATGAAGGCACCTCGCTGGGGTGCAGCTACCGCACAGCTGGGGAGACTGGCCCAGCACAGGGGGAGTGGGTCTGGTTAGGGGGGATTGATTATTTTGGCACTTCTTCATCTCTGTAGAGAAATACACAATATTTAAAAAGTGATCACTTGTCCTCATGCTGGCTGTAAGAATGTGGACTTTCCACATATCAGCCAAGAGCAGAAGTGGCAGCGATACCTTTGCTGCAGAAGGTCCTATGGGCCTGTGCTACCGAGTGGGTGACAGGAGAGGCTCAGCGCGATCTCACTAATGGGATGAGTCTGAACCAAAACACGAAACCTTCCTTCTTTTTAGAAAGATATGGTTTACAGATTTTTATTTTTTTTAAATCCATATTCCATCAGGCATTGGGAATCTGCGAGGACCACTCAGGAAACACTGGGACAGAGGCAGCTGCTCCATCCATATGTGCTTAGAGTCAGGAACATTTGGATTTATTAATCTGCATAGTTATTCTGCCATTTGTCATAATTTCTTCCAGAGGAAAAGGAGAGTAGGGGGAATGCAGGGAAAGGAGAAGCTTTAGATAGCACATGCTGTACCTCCAAAGAGGTTGCTAGATGTGTTCTGCGCTCCCTCGCTCTAGAAGCCTGGTGGAAAAAATGCCAGCGCAGTTTGTAAGACCACAGGATGTTTGTTTTGTAGGGAGACAGGAGATCTCTTCCTTCCCTCGGGACTGCCCCACAGTCAGCTGTGGAGGAGCCGAGTGCTTCTCCTGTTTTCCAGCCCTTCCCTTACATTACTAAGGAAATTTGCTTGCGTTGGTCTAGACCAGAATTGTTCATATGTGAGAACTTCTTACACAGCCCCTAACAATGATTCATCACTTCATATAAACAGTAATTAGCAGGAGATAGTTATGCTTGTGAAACCTTTCAGTGTGCAAACATAAGTATCTCCTGGTAAAAACTTAATTTAAGGGGAAAATGGAGACATTTTTAATGGCGAATGCCTCAAAATAAAAGCTGCTGTTGTCTTATTTCGAAGTCTGCTCTGCTTTAATTAAGAGTTGTCATTTAGTTGGTGTTAGTGGCGAGCTGAATTACAGCATTGCCTCGGGACTCCTCCCAGGAATCCAGGTGTCATCCGGAGCACAGTATGATCAAAGTAATAAATTACAGTCTTGCTGAGATGCAGCAGAAGACAAAGTGGATGCGTGGAAGGAATCGCAGTACAGAGATAACAGATTGAATTACGCTGGCTTCCTGCCCCATCACCGTGCCAGGATACCCTCCTGTAGGGGTAGCAGCCAGGCTGATTTATTAGGAGGAATCTGGTCGATTAAAGAGCTCAGCAGTGCTGTAAAATTGTCATTGAAACCAGCAGTATGAGGTGGAGAAGCTGTAGTGTGTTGAAAAAGACCCTCTCTGTTTATGAACCGTAATGTCTAACTCCTGCTCTGAAGGACTGTAACGTCTGGGCAAATTTACCAGGGAATAACTCAGAGGGATAAATACTGCTGACAGCCGGCGGTACGTGGCTCCCAGATGGATGTGTCCTGTCTGCTTTTCTCGCTTCATGATTCTGTGTCCTGAGTCTGATGACAGCCTCCTCTTGGGGCCCAGACCTTTAAAAGTGTGTTTTGTCACGGTCTATCGAGCTTCTGCTACACTCGGGTCACCACAGCTCTACTCATTCCTTTACGCTCTTCTCCATGTTGGCTTGGGGCCTCATCCTCCCTTCCTTGCTGCCCTTCAAGCTTCGTTCGGTCACCGCCTTCCCCACCCCATTTCTTAACTGGGGTTTCCTACCTTCTGGAGGTGCCAGCCCTAACCCAACCCAAGAGGTGGGTCTTGCATCTCCCCGTCATGCTCTCCTGCACGGCAGTGGTCACACGCAGCGTGGTCGGGGTGCCAGCGCCTTGGAGGATACGGAGGATACGAGCGCATCTGTGCATAGCATCCTAGGCATTCACTGGGGGACTCATGTGGTTTTCCAGCTTAGCAAATTCTCATAATGTTTATTTAACAGCCTTTGCTCTTGCTGGTCCTTGGGTTTGCAGACAGTTATCACTGAGTCAGTGTTTGTGGGAATGTCATCATGCAAAACCAGCCTTCCTTGACTTTCACACCACAGCTTGTGGGTGTTTTTAGTGTTTGACACAGTGTTGTCTCATGGTCTGAATCGAAGTGCATACCTTGGCATCCGGGTGTAATGAGTCAGTCCCGGCATCGCCATGGCCTGGGCATGAGGGAGGGATTCTTGTGGAGTGCTTGGCTTTCTTCCCGCATCCCCATCCGTGGCCATGCATGAGCACGATTGCACTGGAGTTGGAGGGGAGCCTGCCTTGGATTTCCTGCCTTCCTGTCGAATCAGTCCCCCGTGGGGGAGGCATTTTCCTTCCTAACGGAGGTTACGGTCCATCCCACTGTGCCGCATGTACTGGTTTGTACCATATTTGGGGAGAGCATCAGGGCGCCCGTCACTCCTCGCTGAGGTTGTGTATCTGCTACTTGCAGCTCTCTGCTGTCTGTCTGTTCCAGGTGTTCACTGATGGTGTAACTCCTTGGAGTATCTCCAGTCACTGCAGCGCCCTGTGTTTGATAAGGGAGCTTAATGGGCTTGACAGGATCAAAGCGTTTTCATGGTAAAATGATTATAGCTTAATTTTCTGAAAGTGGATTTTCTGTTTCTTTTCTCATTGTCCCTCTTGAAGCTAACCCAGGCTATTAAAATTTGTTCTCTACAGGAAACAGGAGGGGGAAGCGAGGGTGTCAAGGTCCTTTAAAAAAACGTGCAGCATACCACCCCCTTTTCTGACTGTGGAATCGTTTAGGAAGCAGAATTATTTGACTTCTCTGATTCACTATAAAAATATATCTCCCTGCAGATATGGTTTGGTGGGGAAAACGGGCCCAACAGTGATATACTTGCTGTGTCGCTCTCTGCCCACATATATGATATTGCCTTTTCTAAAGAATACAGTAGTACCCATGTTCATAATCACCCAGAGAACCTTTACCAGTGGTGATTTGACCAATGCATCGAGGCTGCTGGATTGTCTGTGGGTGAATAGTGGCACTGTCACCACCAAAGCTTAGAAAATAATGGGATTTGTTATTGTTTGTAAGGTTGGGGGTTTGGATATTTTTTTTAGGTCATTTATTTATTAGCATTTCCCCATTGGGAAATGTATTTTCGACCTGTCCCAATCCACACTTGACTTCCATATGTTTTCTGGTGTCAGTTGTATCTGTTCGTCACTGTTTACTGGTGCAGCTTACACTGGATTTCTGACCAAACAAGCAATGGCGTTAGAAGCATATTTTGGTGTGACAGCATCTTCATAGCAGCCCCTTCCTAGCGAGCATTACAGGCATAAAGAGAAACCTGTGCTCCCAGGTGACCTGATCCTGTAGAAAAGACTTGGCCTTGGATTTCTCCTTCCAAAGCCCTGCTGCCTTCGCCTGTGCAGAGAGGGGTTCGGCAGGGAGCGGGGGAGCAGGCGGGGGCTGATGCTGAGCAATGACGAGCGATTTCATGGCGCAAGGGGCTGGGTGTGATAGTGCCGGGTTTCCTGTCCCCAAAGCTGCGCTGACGCGATAGTTTGTGTGCAGTGCTCTGACCTCGCTCAACAAAACTCATCCAGATGGAAAATAACCTTTCAAAACCCAAGATTTTCACAACTTACTGTCCTGGGTTCGTGGCAGCACAGGCCGGGGGGTGACACTTTAGGGCGAGGGGGCACAGCTACCTGGAACATCACTGCCCCAAACTCTTGAACCATGGTTCCAAGGGGAGGGTTTGCTGGAGCAACTGCAATAAACTCCCCGATGCACATGGACTTGCCTGATATTTACTGAATATTACACGCCTAAACTGCTGCAGCGTGCAAAAAACTTCGGCAGTTGGTTTTTATTCACCTGTGAAGCTCAGTTTTTAGGAATCTCTTTTTCTGGAGGTGTCTCAGGGTTCCTAAACAGGTAGAAAGCTCATAGTGCAAAGCATGCTCGCCGCTGCACTCTGGTTTCAAGAGCAGCAGGCAGGAGAGGGCAACAGAAAGGGCACAGCCTTGTACTCAAGTAAGAGGAGAAATGATTAAAAAATACTGTGAAGAACTAAAGTATGTATCTCTTTCTTAAATACCATGTCTTACAAATCTCGCCCGGCCTGGCACTCTCTGCTGCACGTTCTGGCAATTTCATTTATAGGATAATTAAGGGATTTACCTTTTAAAGGTCTTGGGTTTGTTTTCAAATCTAACCGTTCCAGCAGTTAGGCATGAGCCAAGGATTTACAAGCAGCAAACAGCCTACGTGAGCAGCATTGATGGGAGGGAGGGAGGGAGAGGGGCTTTCCCTCTCCTGCGTGCCCTGGGAGGCAGGGGCGGGGGGCTCGGGGCAGCCTGGGGGACAGCTCGGGAGCGAGGGTGTTCTGCCTATGTGGCAGGAGATCTGCGTTAAAGAGCTGTCCGTATCGGTCCTCTGACGCATGAGGAGCGCACATGTCAAGAAACAATGCAAATGAGAAAATCAGAGTGCGTGGGTTAACCAGATGGCTTTTATCAGCAAAAATGAACCTGCTTTTTCCTCTCTCTCTCTCTCTCCCCCCCTCCTTCAGAAGCCCTTCAGAGACCGGTAGTGTCAGACTTTGAGCCCCAGGGTCTGAGCGAAGCAGCTCGCTGGAACTCCAAGGAAAACCTTCTGTCCTGCCCTAGTGAAAATGACCCCCATCTCTTTGTTGCACTGTATGATTTTGTGGCGAGTGGGGACAACACTCTCAGCATAACTAAAGGTAAGGTAGCTGGGCAGAACGGTACTGGGAGTATGGGAGAAGGCACAGAAAGAAAAATCATTGTGGAATAACTGAGTTATACGCTAAACCCTATGGAATTTTTTTTACTGTGGGAATTCTTCTTAAACAAATACAAATATTTCACAAAGTCATAACCTTTTAAAAGGTTAAAACAGTCTGAAGTTTTTGCATTGGGCAAGAAACTGCCAAAACTAAGGTCTCCCTTTGGAGCAAGAATTTGAACTGAGACGTTAAACTGAGCGGATTTTAGAGGCTGGCCTCTATCATTTTCATAGTTCTCCAAAACACAGTCCCTGTATGAAAAATGACTGTACAGATACAGTGTTTTCTTACTCAGTCCTTCTGTTCCTTATGTGTACTCCCAAGTCCTATCTGCTTACCTTGCTAATTGAAATTATTTTTTTATTGTTTACCCACTCCTGTTCTCTCCTAGCCCCATCAAGCCAACTCAGTTCAAATAAAATTTGCTGGATTAATTTTTTAAGCTCAAGCAGTATCAGAGCTGGTGCAGAACCGCACGAGAGCCTAACAAACTCCTGAAGCATGCATGGGACTTTATTTGGCTTTGAGGGGTCCCCTCAAGCTTAAAGAAACACATGTGCTCCCTGCTCAGTCAGATACCTGTTCTTATAGGAGATTATTTAATGATCTCTTACCCAGAAAGAATCTACCTTTGTCCTCAGCTCCCAGGTTTGCCACGTCTAATATATTTTCTTCTTGCGCTAAGGTGAAAAGCTCCGTGTCCTGGGCTACAATCATAATGGAGAGTGGTGTGAGGCCCAGACGAAGAATGGACAAGGCTGGGTACCCAGCAACTACATCACCCCAGTGAATAGTTTGGAGAAGCATTCCTGGTATCACGGACCAGTGTCACGTAACGCTGCTGAGTACCTTCTGAGTAGTGGTATCAACGGCAGCTTCCTTGTGCGAGAGAGTGAGAGTAGTCCAGGACAGAGATCTATTTCACTGCGATACGAAGGAAGGGTGTACCACTACAGAATAAACACTGCATCTGACGGAAAGGTAGGCTGCAGGCTATCCAAACCATGAAAGAAAACCTCGCCTGGTATATTTTGTCCACTGACTGCACAAGGTCAAGTAGTAGCAATTGAATTGAGCTATTCTGAACCCCGATCACAATGTTCATCTTCTGTAGTTGCAGTAAACTGAGATTCTGACAGGGCTGTGACAAAACAGTTTGACTCCTTTAGCAAACTTTTGGTGAGGTATAATACAGCTCAATAGCGAAACACTTTAAGGTAGGAGATACGAGAGTTACATTGGAGCTGAATGTAGTAGATATAATTAATAAGAGATTCTGAGGATGAATTCTTGTCCCACATGTTCAAAAGATAATCTCTTTGACTGCCAAATCAGAAAAGTCAGTGCCTGTTGCTAATAATCCTGTAAATATTAGGGACAGAATGCTTTTTGAGCTATTCTGCAGTATTTTTAACTACTGTTTTGATTTCTCTACAGTATTTCAGCGTGGTCATTGGAGACGGGTAGGCACTTTCACTTTTATATGGGCCCTGTCTCTAGTTTCTTAATTTTTTTTTTTCCTAGACGGTTGTGTGCTGTAGCAGTGTTGCAATGCCGTGCTTTGTGGATGCTGCAGAGAAATGTTAGCATAAAAGTGTAGTTTTCCACAGGTTTTTGTTTGAATTTCATGGAAACATTTCTTCTGGCATTGGATTTCGGAAAATCTTGGTTTTTAACAAATCTATTTTAAGCAGTGTCTGTTTAGATCCTGTGCAGAAGTTGAAGTGTGGACCTGGAGCATGGCTGCTGAGGCTCTTCTTGCCAGCATCTAGTAGATGACAGACTGTGCCATTAAAGTACTTCAAAAGAAAAAAATAAAAGAAGTCAAGTACAGTAGTGGTCCACCATGGCCAATTTTCCTTTGTTCTGCGAGAGCTTTATTCTTACAGCAATGTTGACAGCAAAATCTTTAGTATGAAAACATAGGGAACCAGGACATAGTGTTTCCTATTTATCAGACTCATCGCTCTAAAACCTTTAATAAGATAAACAGCTTTTATTCAGTAATGAAATACTTTCTGTCTGCTTTAACAAACAGATTGTAATTGAGAAAATTCTGACCATGTTATTTAAGGCAGCACATTTCCAAGTTACGGTGCTTTGATTCTTCCATTTTCCTTCCATGTAGACACACTCTGTGGTCAAAATCAGCACTGTGAAATGCTGATGAGCAACATACTTGAAGGACTACATGGCAATCTGAAGTATTATTCCTCCTCCTGTCTCTGTAGTTGATGTTCCTTCTATTCACATTGATGCTGGCAGATGAGCAATGTTCACATGTGAACATTTTGAACCCGGGCCTCCTTCAGCTGGTGTAAATAAGCATGTGTCCATGATGTGACAGCACACGTTCTCCATTTCAGCTGTAAAAGGGTTTGGCATATGAAGGCTGTCATTCCAGCAGAGCTGTTTTTATCCCAAAAACCAGTTCTGCAGAGCTACAATAATCCGTTCAGGTCTGTATTAGCCAGGTTAACTGCTCATTTTCCACAAAGTTGCTTGAATTGGTGTTTTTGAGAAAAGGTGCAGGTCAGCACAATTCACTAAAGTGGATCTGCAGCTGATAGTGGTTGGAAATAGAAAATTGAGAAGCGGCAATGACCAAGCTGTGGCTCCTGGGCTTTGGCTGTTTGTGCAGGGGTGAGTGAAGAGGTAGCCACAGTCCTCCCCATTGCCAGCAAGAAGGGGTGGTTTGCCATGTCCACGCATCAGGCGCTGCAGTTTGCAGCTGGTGTGTTAAACCGCATCGATTTCAATTTGCCTTAATGAGCTGGGCAGTGAATTGCGACAACTTAGCAGCAGATGTGCTGCCCGCTCTGCTGCTCCTGCTGCTGGGCTGGGGGACGCTGCGCTCTTCCAGCACCCTGACCCCGGCTGTCAAAGCTGAGGAGCTAGGAGGAGAAACAGCTAATATCTCCCTGCTTTTTCCTCTGCAAAATGGAGACTGCTGGAGCAGGTCCCCCGCTCTGAGCTGCTCGTGTCGCACTCTATTACCCGCTTCCCAACAGAGCATGGCTGTGCCGAAGGAAAGCTCTTACCTTCAACTCCCTGAGCACCTGGGGCCTCCCAGCCTGCTGTATCATTAGTCAGCCTGTCTGGGGAATTTAATATCTGCAAGTGCTGCAGTAAGGATGAATGGCTTTGGTGGGATCATATCCTGTGACTGAGAGAACACGCTATCGGGAGACAGGTATTAGAGAAACGTGTGGGACAACTTCTGCTCAGCGCAGGCTTTTTCCCAGGGTAAACTGAAGGGTCTAGGAAGAAGATGAGAGGTTTGTATGTCTTAATTTTAGCACCATTCATGCTGAATGCATTGGGGTTCAACAACTTTAAAACAAAAAAAGAAAAATTTCTCAGGGATTTTTTTTGTTTATTTTCCAGTTTAATGGATCATATTCTTCTGGACCACCTTTTTTAATGTTTTGTTGGGGTTTTTTTGTTTTGTTTTTAAGGAAGGCATTAAAAGTGACCTTTCTTGATTTGGCTGGCACAGTGCAGCTACTCATCTGGTAAACCGCTTCTGTGGCACAGAGGACTTGGTTTTCCTGACTTGATAATCCTTTTGAGGCAAAGTATTACTGTTGAGTAACCCAACTGAATAAACAGCCCTGTCCAGCCAGTTCTTCAAATCCTGCTCTCCTCAGCATTAAGGACACTGGATGCGTGTCCTGCTTCGGTATCTTGTGGCTGTACTGGATGCAGACTGGCTCCTTCATCATGGACCTTCATGGATTTTTTGTGTGGATGTTCAGTTTTGTCTGCGGGCTGGGGCGGGGGAATCTGATCAGGTTAAGGATGCATTGGAGTTTAGCACGGGCCAATTTAACCACCCTTATAAAACATACAGGGCCCCTTGGAACAGTCCCCGTGTAACAGTTTGAGCTGACAATACACAAAAATTGCCCAAATAATGTGTCAACAACATAGACAGGAAGCAAACTGCACGAGTCCCTACGTGACCTCACACAGTGCAGAAGCGCTGAGTCAGTTACCTCTGCGGGCATATGGTCAGCAGCACCAGGCATTTTTTTGGGGGGGAAATTATCCAGCAAGGAGCTTGAGCTAAGGCTCGGTAATCGGGGTCAGCGGAGAAGGGAGGTTGCAGTGAAGAGTCAGAGTGTGCATGTGGCTTGCTGGGCTGCATCGGCTGCATGCCGCTCATAGCTGCTCCTTGCTTCAGCTTCTTGTGATACATGCTTCAAATTCCAGATGAAGATTTAAACACAGCGTAACTCTGATTTCAGTAGTGCTGACGGGAAGTAAGGCCTTCAGGAGTCAGTGTTGAGATGTGATCACTGAGAGGTTAGAAAAACTCTGCCTACAGAATGACCACATTCAGTGGGTGGATGTGTTTTTTTTAGATGGAAAACTTAAATGTGTGTTAAGGCATTAGTGTTGTCCTGTGGCCTGGACAGGGTGATCCTGAGTTCTGTTCCCCATTCTGCTGCGAAACCTTTGGCCATTTATTTGACTTCTTTCTCCATCTGTAACAAGATCATGTAAGCTGTCACACAAAATACAGGTATCTCTAATTTCCATGAGATTTTGAGGTCATGAGATATAAGCCATCATAAAAGCATGGGCAGCTTCCTTCTCCATACTTCTTTAATACTTTGAAGGGATCCTGGAGTTCAGCATGGTTTCCTAGATCCATACTTTTATATTCTAGTTCTCAGTGTAACATGTGAGCTGCTCGTACCCCTGCTAGTGCTGCAAGTTGTTCCCGAACAGGTATGGCTTGTTCTAAATTGCGGTTTGTATTGGCTAATGCTTGGTGGTCCAAGCCATGCAGCTGTAAAAGTCTCTCTTACGTTGTCACCTTTCTGTTCTCAGAACCTCTGTTCTGAAGGTGATTTCACCTATTTGGGCCAGTTACTTTACCAAAAGAACATCTGACTCGTTTTGGTGGAGGGCTGAGAACATGGTTCTCGGGAAGATGCCTTTATTTTCTAGAAATACAGTTTCCATAGGCGTTTTTTTTATCAGCAACTGTACCAAAAGAAAAACAAGAGTGAAGGGAAAGTAGATTTCTCTGGCCCAGGAAATAAAATGAATGCCCTTGTACATCCAAAAGTGTACATGTTGTCACTGAAGTAGTTAATGGCATGGTTTTAGCTCAAGCGGCTTACAGGCAGGTTGGCCGCTGTGCATCTTCCCCACTCCCCCAGGCCCAGGTGCTATTGCTGCCAGAGAAAATGCCATTTTGACCAGGAGTTATGATTTCCCATTCACTGGAAGGGTAGGATTCTACAGCATAGCTGCCTTTTTTGGATGCCAAATGCTATATAATGTTCATTTCCCAGAAACCTTACAGAGGGCATCGTTCTGTTACAAAGGCCATTTAGATTGAAAGCCAACGGCCACCTTATACCTTGCAGTAGTCTAACCTGCCTGTGGTTGATCTGTGGGGTTGTTCACATCTGTGTTCGTTTTCCCCTTTTTAGGTTACACTGTGTGCCTGAGCTGAGCATTTTACCCTTCTGCAGCTCTTTCAAATAGGTCCACGACATCCATAGAATTGGCAAGTTTTGCCAATTCTGACCATAATAGCTACCATACATACATAAGCATGTGGCTCGTTCTCATAAACTTAAGTAGGGATTTGGGCAAGCAGGATGCTGAGGGGGAGAGGCACTTTAATCTGTTACTCTGACTCCCTTGGATCATATGGCTGCTCTTTTCACTCACCTTTTCTTACATGTAGTGCTTGTGCTCTCATACACTTCAGAATATTTTGTCTTCTCCAATGCCTCTTGTACTTGTTTTGGGTTTGATGTAGTAAATAGATGCCTTCAAAGGATGAGCATCCATACAGAAATTGCCAATCCGCAGTCCAAATTTTCTACTCAAGTTTGAGGTTTTGTTTTCCTCCCTGCAAACATCTTTTTTTTTTTTTTTTTTTCTCTTACAAATGCATCTCCCTTTTCTGTTGGACATGTTCCCTTATCAATGGAGCTTCACAGATGTGCTTTCTTTTTCCATCCAAAAATTCTGTCTAGATGGAAGAAGCAGAATTTAACCCTAAGTCTGGGATTTCTGGATGCCTGGCAGCCCTGTCAACTTCCTGGCTTCCCGAAATCCCGGACAGATGGCCACTGCACATGCACCAACTGTTGAGTGCATATCCAGCATGTCAGAAGTGTTTGGGAAGTTTGACCACAGCTATTGGCACGTAACGTGCACAGCAGGACCAGTGCATCGCACTCATTTCACAGTGTGTGGACTGGACAGAAATCTGAGTGGCTAACACAGTGCTGCTCTTCCTGCGAGGTTGTCCCTTGCCAGACCTTGGCCCTTTGTGAGAAATGGAGCTGTTCCATCTTCTGTGTGCTGCGTCCAGCATAGGCTGTTGCATTTGGATACAAAGATTTTTCCCTCTCCTTCAGGTGTTATCAGCATCACTTTTTTTTTAAAAATGGAATTTTTAGCTTTTTTTACCTTGCCTAGCAGAAGACTGGGCTTGAGTGTGAAAACTGGAAGGGCAAAGCTCTGGTGGTAGGGAGTCACTTGTCCGTTATCTTTAGTAGGCTTTTAGGCTTAAAATGGATCTTCTGGATAAATGTTAAAAAGGTAACAAATATGGGTTATGCCTCACAGCAGGTTTTCATTCAGTGGTAATGATTTTACTTCTGTGTTATTGATCAGTGCCCGTCACAGGAATGGAGAAGACAGCTGCTTAACTTCATGCAAAATACCATGCAGAAGCTTCGGCCAAAAGCAGGGAAGCTACTGGTTTGCTAGTGATGCTTCAAGGAGAATTTGGGCAGGTGAAAATGCCATAACCCAGATAATAATAAGTGGAATCAAAACACTGAGGTTGACAACCCCCCACTCTCCAGGAAACGTCCTGCAGTCTTTACTGACTGGCCTTATGAAAAAAGGCATTTCAAGCAACAGCATGCCAGCCTAATGCTATTTGCAGACATTCCTTCCATGTTTCAGCCAAGTGCATGTATTTTCTCCTGAACCCATGCATTTCCCCTGTAAGCATTGGTTGTTCTCAGCTCCGAGCTAGTGACAGAGCTTGTGGAGCTCATAGTGCTGCAGCTCTAGTAGAAGCAATGCAACACTTTGCTTTCACAATTTTATAATGTATAAATGCTCTGATGTGCATTACGTGAATGACCTTTCTCTTTCTTTTGGTTCCCAGCTGTATGTCTCTTCAGAGAGCCGCTTCAACACCTTAGCAGAGTTGGTCCATCATCATTCAACTGTCGCAGATGGGCTCATCACCACTTTGCACTACCCGGCGCCCAAACGCAATAAGCCCACTATCTACGGCGTGTCTCCAAACTACGACAAATGGGAGATAGAGCGAACTGACATCACCATGAAGCACAAGCTTGGTGGAGGGCAGTATGGAGAGGTGTATGAAGGAGTCTGGAAGAAGTACAACCTTACGGTGGCTGTGAAGACTCTAAAGGTAGGACTCAACTCTCTGAGTGTTCCCATTCATCTCCTTTCAGCAGGAACCGAGTTCCGGCAGGCTGCCTGCCCTCAGACGTAGTTAGTCTGGGTCGGTGACAACCCACCCTTTCTGTGCTGTAGGCTTGGAATAGAGTATTTCTGAAAGAACTTAATCCTATTATGGTTTTACGTGATACCTGAAACGCTTGTAACTAAAGAAAGGAGGACGATAACAGTGTAATTTTCACTTCAGAACAGATGAAACCTTAGAAATGTAAATAGTGCCGTGATGTCTCACATTCAGGGTGTGGCAAAGGTGAGCTGTTCATGGATCAACACACTAACACAAGCTGGTGTATTAAGGAAAATTGTGGATTGTGAGTCAGGCAACATAAAATTCAAAGGCTGTGCTTCGGGGAGGATTTACATGTTTTGCTTTTCTGTCTCATGTGGCATCTTTCCCAAAATACAAGCTCCCCGTGTACCTGGAAGTCTTAAGCAATTGTTCACAGCTGCTTCTTATCAAAAGATACAAGAGGAGGAAAAAGTGTATTCAAGCTAAAATGTATTAAAATTCCTAAGTGGTTTTAATGAGGAACTGGATAATCAGTTCTGTTTCTGGCTCTCCTCCCTGATTTCTGTGTCTTGGTTTCCTTGTCTCTTGAAATGCAAATAATGCTCTGAGTTCATAAGGTCATTGCTTAATTCATTTATGTTTATAAAAATGTCTTGAGATCTTCTGGCAGGATCCACACACATTGCATTTGATTGCTTAATAAGAGTTTATGCTAACTTGACACCATGTTCTCCCTCCTCCAATGGGGATGTGGTTTGGTCTCGCAGAAACAAACAGAACAGGGTTTTTGGTTTGTTTCTTTTTGGGTTTTGCAATGGAAATTTTGAAGTGCAGAGAACTGTGTAGATGCCTTAGTGTCAGGGGAAGAACGTTTCCTTGATTTGGGGACAATATTTCTTCCTTATGCTCTGAGCAGCGGCTACCTCGGTATTTCTGGGTTGCTATGGTTGCGGAAAGTATTTTCATTTTGGCCTTTTTTTGTACTCTGGAGATTCCTGTTGCTGCTTCCCAGCGGAGGAGAGTCGAAGTGCCTGCTTGCACAGGGAGCGAGTGACACCTAGTGTTATCTCTGCTCGGATCCTGGGGACCGCAGGGCTTACTCGGGAGCATTGCAATGCAGCTGGGAGCTGGGATGTGAGCAGGTTGAACAAAATGCCTGTTTATAGTGAAAAGGAGAGACCAGTTCTTTCCTGGCACGTTGGTTGCTGTAACATTTCCTTTCCTGCTTCTGGTTGCAGTGCGAGGACACCCGACATCTTCGGACTTCTCATTTTTCTCCAAACTGGGGGTTTTGCTTTCATTCTCTTCTCTCTAAAACCCATCAACAAAGGCAAATTGTGTGTTATCCCATAAAATCTGTTTGTGCATAAGAAGAAACCTTAATACAGACCACGGATGTTTCAAATATATCAAATAAATATTTAATGAAACATGACTAAAAGCGGTTCATAATGTAGTATGGAGCAGCACGTTCCACTGGGGAATGTAAGAATAACCAAGAGGAGAGTTAAGAAACACTCCAACCTGCAATTATGCACACTAAAACCATCCTTAAAAGCAAATTTGTGATCTGCCTTCCTTAAATCCATCAGTCTGCTGCCTGACAGGTGGGATTATAGCTTTCTTCAAAGTTTTGGGAAGCATTTTAAAATCACATTTATATCCCAGTTCTGCTGGGGAAAACAAGCCCTCTGCAGCTTCTGCACCAACGTTCAAATGACTCACTTTATTTTCCTCTGAGAGAATATTTTTCAAAACTTTATATGGCTCTTCTTGTTCCTTCCCCGTTTACTCCAGATATCTCTATAAGAAGGATAAAGGGGAGGGAAAACTAGGAGGGGAAAAAAAAATTGTTCCAACTTCTTTTTGAACAGCAATGCTTACAAACATCCATTTGTTGTTTGGTTTTCTATCAAGTGTCTAAACTTGGCTCATAGCTGGCACAAAACACTAGATCACGCAAGAAGGCAATCAAAGCAGCACACCCTGTTCCTCAGCTGCATTTAGCTGGGAAGTGCCAGACAATGTTTTGGTGCTTAGATGTTTCCCATTAAAATATATCGTTGGAAACTCAGTGAGTTGCTCAGGACACATTGGTATTTATAAGGGTCTGTTATCATAACACAACACACTCTGAATTTGTGGTTTTACACCTGATGTTGATGGAAAGGGGCACGAGGTAGGCAGTGGCTGCAGGAACTGGGAGTGGCGCTTTGTGACCTGCGTAGTGTTGGAGCCTGCTGTGGCTGTGGCCAAAGCTTGTTCCCCATGAGGGCCATTTAATGGTTGAAGTGTTGTGAGCTGGTCAGCTCAGCACATTTATTGCACACCTTGAGCCTGCATCCATTAGGACTGCGTCTTATTTTTTTCCCCCCTTTTTAAAATTTTTTTTTTCCCCAGCAGAGAAGCCTGCGTTTTAAATTAGGCAACATGCAACACTGCTGTCCCTTAATGCCATGGCATGGTCCTGTGCTCTGCTAGGACAATATTGTGCAGCCAGAACTGTTTTATTTCTTCCATGGTTTTGTACAGTGGAAGATGGAAGCTGGTTAAGCTTGGTCCTTTGCATGAGATCAGATTTTCAGAGAAATTGTTGTTACCGTAGTTCTCTGTATGTGTCCTTCCTATTAATTTGGTCACTGAGAGGTAAGAGATTTAAAACAGTGGAACAGCTATGCTGAGGAGCAACCTTTCAGAGTTTGTATAGCGTGCGTAAGATAAATGCGTATGTAGGGTAATTTTGCAACCTGGATTATTAACCCAGTTTCCTTTGCCAAGGAAAGCAGTTTAAGGTTCTGCTCACAAGGACCTTGGGGCTATTAGTTTTGACAGAGTGTGTTCAGCAAATCATAGCTGCCAATCAAGCTAATTGGCAACGAATAGTAAATGATTGAATGAAAGTGTTTGAAAAAGGTTCTCATTGCTAACTGCAAAGCAGAGAGCTGGCTGGCTCTTACAGCAGCAGCCCGCTGTTATCATTCTCACCAGCAGCAGTAAATCCTTTCCAATCCTTCCTTAAAACACTTCATCCATGTAGCCTGTCAACATTAATCCACCAATGAAAAAAAAATATGGATATAGAAAGAAACGTTGCTTTAGGAATAGATCTGTATTTTTGCACCACTATGAAATGACCTTCCAGCCATTTGGGGCATATTTGCTTCAGAAAATATGTCTTTTAAGCAAGATTGTATCTTCCTCGGTTTTGTGTTGTGCCAAGCAACTTTATGGCGTTCAGCAAATAGGTAGTGACACGTCTGCCCAGAACGGTTACGTCATGGGTCAGGATCTAAATGCCAGAAATGAAATCTGTGAAACCTCGGGCTTTCAATTATGGAGTAGTTGCCATCGGTCATGCCTCCCCATCTGAAAGGAGGGATTTCTTGCTCCTACCCAGCGAAACTGGGGGCCCGCATTTCAGCAGCTTCTCAAGCATTTGATTATGGCGTGTCCTGCCTTTTATGTTCATTCTTGTTTCGTTTCTTTTCAATACTTTTTATTTCATGTTATCTTTTTTTCCTGTTAGGAACAAGCACATTTTTCCTTTTCAACTCCTGAGTGGTCCTGTGAGAGGTTCTTCACAAAAGGGATATGGATTTTCTTGCCCCAAAAAGCTCTTTTAGAATAAAAATGATAAAAATATATATATTTTTTAAATCCTACAAAAAAACACAACGCTCCTAACTCCCTGGCATTGCGATGTGGCTACGGGGAAAAATTACCTTGAAAGAACTGTGACTTATGTTGTCACTTTGCAGTTCTTTTTGTGTCCTCATACAAAAATCTGTTCCTCCTTTGTGCATGCTGTCCTCACCAAAGCTTTACCATTGTTCTGCAGGAGGATACCATGGAGGTGGAAGAGTTCTTGAAAGAAGCTGCAGTAATGAAGGAGATCAAGCATCCGAACTTGGTGCAATTATTAGGTAAGTGATAAATACCAAGCAGAGGGATTTGAACTAAACCCTTGTGCAGTGATATGGATGTTAAGGAGCAGATAAGCTGCTTACCATACCAAGGCTTTAAATACAGACACTTATTGTCTGGCAAAATTCACAATTTGTACCACTAATATATGATTTTTAATGATCTCTTCTCCCTAATGTTTAAGTTGCCAGAGCCTGAAGCAGGAAATTAAAACCCTCTATTAACCAGTTCCAGGCAGAACTCATTCTTTCTGTGAGCCCCATATTTCTACCTTCTAGAGGTATAAATTGCCCTAGAGGACAAAACCTGAAGATTCACTGATATTCTCAAACATTCACTGTAAACCCTGTGTCGGTCCCTAGGGGTATGCACACGGGAGCCTCCTTTCTACATCATTACGGAGTTCATGACATATGGGAATCTGTTGGATTATCTGCGGGAGTGTAACCGGCAGGAGGTGAATGCTGTGGTGCTGCTGTACATGGCAACTCAGATCTCCTCAGCCATGGAGTACCTGGAGAAGAAAAACTTCATACACAGGTAGGAAGGACAGTGAGCACCCCTGAATCTTGAGCACAAAACACCCCTTGGTTTATTTTCCTGCCTTTCAGATTATCAGGGTGTTGACTCAGATGCACTTGGTGTCCTATATTTAACACACTAGTGCATGATGGTATTCTGATACAGTACATTAACCTGTCTATAGGATGGTCTCCTAATTGTTTTTCTCTCAGTGTTTTTCTCTTACCTTTGAAGTAGATGCAGGTGAAAGACATATCAGTGCTTTTATATTTTGGACAAGGGCCTTAAATGTAAATGCTTCCCCAAGTAACGGGCTCTTAATGGACCAGATAAGCTACTGCTCTTCCTTGCTGCTAACAGCCATTAAAAACTGCTGCAGCTGATGCTGCTGGTTGCGTGCAGGTGTTCACAGCAAAGCCACCCTCTTATCCCACGTTCTTTCTTGTTTGCTTCACCTTTTTTTCCATCCTCTGTAGGGATTGTTTCCCACTATTGTCCGGATTGCGTATTCACTTTAATAATCATCTCAGCAGTCTTAAAAGTCTCAGAGACTCTGACCTTTAAGTGTGCTGCAATTATGGCTAGAGCTTTGCATTCTTCATCTGTAGAAATGGCCTCCTAGCAATATAATGACACATCCTGCGCGAAGGTTTGAGAGTTGCTGAGCTTTATACAAGACGCTCTCTGTGCCATAGCGTGACCTTTCCTGCCCAATTAACTGGAATATGAAATTAGCACATGTTTTTTCATAGAGACAAATATGAAGATCGTGTGTAAGGTTCTAGGTGTTCCTCTAAGTCATGCATTGCTGTTGCTGCCTGAAAGGCCTGTTTAAATGCTTCTGTCAGTCAATAAAGTGAACGGTGATGCTGCAAATTAAAATTTCCAGCCTTTGATTTGCTCTGTTGAAAGTGTTTCATCCCTTCAACCTGTATGAAGTGAACTTTAAAAACTGCTTTGTGTGAATCCCATTTGTCTGCTCTCCCGTTCATTTAATTTCCTCTTATTTCTGATGACCCATTTATCTAAAATAAATAGTAGCGTTTTTCCTTATCAGCCACCCCCATACCCACCTACCCAATTATTTTAAGAGTGTTGTCACAATTCACATCCATGGATTCAAACGTTGCGCTGTGACCTCATTTAATGAATCAGGAAGGAGGAGGAATTTGATTATGAAGAGGAGCTTTTATTTATACACACATTGTAGTAATCGGAATTGATAAGAAGGTATATTCAAAAACACTGTGAAAATTTAATGGGCATCTAGTAAGACGTACTTTTTTTTTTTAATTTATTCTGATTGAGCGGACAAGCAAAAGAAACAGCCGTGTCTGCCTCCTATCTAAAGATCTCACTCGAGCTTTCTGGTAGAATCAATTTTTAGTTCAACGTGACATAATCTGAAAGAGTGTCTTTAACGAAACCTAATATTAGGAGAAATATACTTCTATGCTTTCCATTTTTATACTCATGAAGCATTTTCAAGGGCGCTAACAGCACGTATGAGCCAGGGAAATGGCAAATGCGACATGCACATCTCTCACCTGCCAGGGTGGAGGCAGGTGAAAAAACGTGAAGGAAAAGCTTAATTTGCTTATTGCCCAGTCCTTTAAAAATGTAAGCACTGATAACAGAGGCTGAAACAGGTTTGAGAAGGCCAAAACATGGTATGAAAAAGTTGTGTTTTAAAATGTGATACACTTGAGAGGAAGAAGAGCATAGCTAGGAGCTAAGCTTGGTGCTTGAGCAAGGACTGGAAAAGGAGTTCTGGAGAGTGACTGGTGTTGGCTGGGGTGACCGAAGTGCTAGAGAGGCGGGCAAGAAGTGAGGCATTGAGGCTTCGTTTATTCAGTGCTCATCCTCAGCTATTGATAACTTGAGCACTGACATTTCTTTAAATTATTTTTATCCTGAGGGTGGCAGCTTTTATTGAAAGTGAGGGGGCTTCTTGAAGCTTTCACTTCAAATTAAAAAAAAAAAAAAAAGTTTGGATGACAGTCTTAGAAAGCCAGAACGGAAAATAACTTTCCCTCTTACATGTATGTGTATAACTACATAATTTCTGTGTAATACTCTGATCAAAATAATCACACGCAGGCCCAGGTTTCTTTGGGAACAGCAGGTTTCCTTGCTAAAAGTGAGATGGTAAGGACTTCTCATTGCCTATTTTTGTTCTTGTTTTTAGGGACCTTGCTGCCAGAAACTGCCTTGTAGGGGAGAACCACTTGGTGAAGGTGGCAGACTTTGGCCTGAGCAGGCTAATGACAGGCGACACATACACTGCCCACGCTGGAGCAAAATTCCCCATCAAGTGGACTGCACCAGAAAGCCTGGCCTACAACAAGTTCTCCATTAAATCTGACGTCTGGGGTAAGAATTTGCATGTACGAATTAATGCAGATTATAGTCGTCTTTTCCAGGGCTGTGAAATGAGGACATGGTGAAACATTTCGGGAGGGAGTGCATTCCCTGGTTTGAGCCATATTGTTCTATGAGCTTGTCAGAGTGTAGGAGCTAATCTCTGCTAAGGAAGTCTTTGAGTGGAGCACTGGGGATGCCGACCTGACTTTATGGGTTTGAATCATTGGCGAGTATGAAAATAGAGGACACTGTAGTCTTTGTAGATATGTATGAAATGGGGCTGGAGGTCACCGACACTACTGCCTTGATAGAGATTTGGCACGGGACTGTGAAGTGATCTGTTGTTATATAGCCAGGAACTTTCTAATTACTTCAAGGAGGAAAGTGAGAATCTCGTTCATTTTATGTTTTTTAAAAAAAAAAAATTATGTGTGTATCTGTCTAGTGATAGCTCCAAGCTCGTGTCTCTGCATTTTAAAAGAATAATCTTTGGAATGAGATGAGGGAAAATTTGATGACAAATGGTTATTGAAAAGCCCTGAGGTGCTGGTGATAAGAGTAGGCTTTGCTAAATGGAGCTACTTTCTATCAAATCTGACCTCAGAAAATCTCATTGTACTTTTTATCAGCCTTTCTTTGGGTTTTATATCTCTGCCATAGCTGTTGGTCAAATTCTCAAAAGTGCCCAGTGACACAAGATAGAAGTTTGTGGGACGTGGTCCCAAAGGCACTTGGAAAATGTTATCCTGAGCATCTTCTCTATATAAAACAACAGATAGTAGTCAAGCAGGGATGAAGTTTTCTGGAGTTTTGGGGAAACTGTGCAGAGAAAGGCATTATTTTGAAGACACTTTTAGGTAGATGGTTGATGCAAAATGTTTTATAGACAGGGAAGGAAAACCCAAAACAGCCTCCCAAGGAGTATGCGATTGCTGACCAAGGTGTTTCTTCTGTTTTGGACTTGCACGGGGTGGTGGTGGCTGCTGCCAGGTATCTGCCACAGTCAAGGATGCTGCTGTACCGCTGTGGTGGCTGCAGGATCCCTGTTGCATTTAAATAGTAGAGTACTGGGGGAGGAAAGATCCCAAAGGAGTATGGGGTGTCTTTAATTAGGCTTAGCGTAACCTTGTGTAGTGAGAGTCGTGGCAGTGGACCTAGGGATCTGATTAGAGCAAGCCGGCCGTCCCCGGAGGCCATGGCTGCTGCTGGGCATGCCAGAGTTTAGGCGCTTTCACCTCACTGCCTCAAGACAGCAATCAAAGAAAATTGTGCACAGAAATGTCTAAAGTAAATTGCCCTTGGTGGTGTTACCATGTAATGTGATGTGATTCCCTTACTTATGCAGAATTGTAATCGCTTTCTCTTCAGGTTAAGAACAGAATAGGGTGACTGAACTAATTACATGCAGGTTGTTGAACTGGTGTTGAGCCTATTCTGTGTGCCCGACTCCTGGGTTAGCTGCCTGACCCTGCTGCTGACCTGCATCCCCACCGACTTCGGGGACTTGAATGCCTCGCCTGTTCCAAGACCTTTTTTTGTGCTCTCCCTTTTCCCGTTCTGCTTTCCCTGGGACCAAAATGTCTTGCCCTCACCCTGTCTTGTTGGTAGCAACTGCTGAAACTTCCTTCTTGCCACTGCCTCCCAGGTTTCCCCTCTAGACCATGCTGCAGCTAAACAAGGGCACCCCAAAAACACCGAGCTATTAAAATGTGCGAGTCCTCTAGGGAGAGGCTGCAGATGAGAGGAGCTGTCAAACTGAGGGAGAGACTGCAGTGCAGCAGTGAAACGGTTTCAGCTAATCCACTGTGAAGTCTCTTAATTGTGCCTTTAATAGAACTTGAAGGATCTCAAGGCGTTCAGGTTTGAGACAACTGATACATTGAAAATTAGTCTAATTCTACCCTGTCATATCGCAGGACACTTGTCTGTGCTGACGAAGAGGCTTGTTACGCTTCTTTAACGTTTAAGCTGCTGCTGAGCATGGGATCTGAGCCACCCAGAGCTGGTTTAAGTGTGCAGCACTGTTCAATGACCACTCCCACTAAACATCTTCTCAAATTTAAGATGAAAATAAAGCTTATTGGGTTTTTGTTTATTTGTTTTGTTTTGTTTTTTCCCTCCACTGTAGCCTTTGGTGTTCTGCTGTGGGAAATTGCAACCTATGGCATGTCCCCTTACCCTGGGATTGACCTGTCTCAAGTCTATGAGCTGTTGGAGAAAGACTACCGCATGGAGCGCCCCGAAGGCTGTCCTGAGAAAGTTTATGAGCTCATGAGAGCATGTAAGTGTTCCTCAGCCCTGCAAATGCTGCTTTTTAGCTCTGCAGAGGTGCAGTAAAAATGGTAGGATTTGGCCACATAGAGCAAGGCATGAGAAACCCCCTGCCAGTTCCAGCGAAGGTGCAATGCTGTGTAGAAGTGCTCGGTTAAAACTGCTTTCCCCAGAGGATGAGCATGCTATGAAACTAGCCGTTCTCCTCTACTGGGAGCACATAGGCCGGGGGGAGAGGTTTGTTGTTCAGCTCAGTGTTTTCTTTGTCTCCTTTTTCCTGACAATTTAAAGAAAAGCTTGTGCTCTAAGGAGCTTCATTAGGCTTCTTAAGGGACTGGCTATTACTTTTCCACTGTGGCCTTTTGGTACGTGCCTTAGTGCGATACATTTTTTTCTAGCATTACTTTGGTTCAGTGGTGGTTGCAGATACCCAGCACCCTTTAAATGAGACTTCCATGTCGTTATTTTGTCTCACCCATTTTATCAAAAAGGAACCGCGACCGCTAGCTGCTCCTGGCGTCTAATGCTGGAGCGAAGTTTTGAGTGGTGTTGTTTTTGCAGGCTGGCAGTGGAGTCCTTCCGACAGACCCTCCTTTGCTGAGATCCATCAGGCCTTTGAAACGATGTTTCAGGAATCCAGCATATCGGATGGTAGGTTTGGGTCCCTCTGGGAGCGGCAATTCCAGGGATGGGAAAAGGGCCAACTGCATCCCTAGTTCTGCACGTTTTGCATAGGCTGCTTTGCAAGGAAACTCAGTCCTAGGTTAGACTGCCTGGTGTAAACGGCATAGAAAGCAGAGATGTGTTTACATGCAGGCTTTTTCTGTGTATGGGCATGCATCTGATTTTAAAGGGCCAAATGGCTGAACAGCTTCAAGGAACCTCTACTTTGTGTTGTTTGCTTTTCTTTTGCGCTATTAAGTCTGAACAGCACAATAGTTTTATCTTCTGTTGATTGTAGTGATTTTCTTCTGTGCATTGCAGAGGTGGAGAAAGAACTGGGAAAGAAGGGCATGAGGAGTGTAGTAAGCAATTTCCTCCAGGCCCCAGAGTTACCAACCAAAACACGAACATCAAGGAGAGCTGCTGAAAGCAAAGATGCCAACGAGGGCTTGGAGACTACCCATGCTCGAGGCCAGGGAGAATGCGGTAGGTTTTAATTAAAGTCATTATTCCTTCAGGAAATATAGAGGAAAACAAAATACATGTCCAGCTCCAGGTCTTCACTTAGGAAAAGCTGTGACTAATAACAGGTGCCATCCCTCTGTACCAGTATTGTGTTTCTGGGTGACAGGCTGCTGAGTTTGCTTTGCTGGGTTCAGAACTCTTTTTATTATTTTTTGCAAAGGCAAGTTGTTAATCTTGGGACCAGATACACACACACGCAGCAGCTGGGACTGTGAATCCTTAACTGGCTGAGGGATTGACGCTCTACCTGCTGTTGCTTAGAGAAGCCCTAGGAGTTCTTTTAACTTAATGGCTGTTGCCTGCAGCTCCCTGTAGACCAGAGCCTGAGCATGGAGCTCTCTGATCATATCCTCTTCCCATTCCCTGGTAGGAGCTATCAGTGGGATCTCCCACTGCATCTGAGTGCTGGATAATCTGCTGTGTTCAAACCACTTTACACTACCACACTGCATAATTTAAAGCAGAACGATTGCTTGGGTTTAGCAAGCCCCATAAGGGACGTTTCGTCACTGTTCCATCCTACCAGGTTTGTGCTTGCAGCACTGAAGAGCATTACTCTTGGCAGGTACCAAATACAATTTTAGCAAGGGACAAAGAGGTATTTACAGAATCTTCCATGAAATTAAACTCTCTTTCAATCAGTTTCTTCAAGAATTTACCTTGAATTCTGAGGTAATAAAAGTGGTGGAAAAATGCGGAATGTATACAGTAGATTGGTATCTAGTTCATTTGAAAAAGAATGAGGTAAAACAAAATGCAGTGTTTTTTTCCCAGCTCCTGCTGAGGGTGCCTTCTCTAACCATTCATGTGACTGACCTTTCTTGTGTAATGTCAAATTCACTCAGTAGTACATGTTTCAGTAGCAGATGTACGTACATCTAGACAAAAGGGGGAAGAAAAGAGAGGATGTAAAATGTTGGAAAAAGAAAGTATCAGTGACTTAGGAAGGAAGGTTATTTACCATGTATAGGAGATATAATTGCCTGGTATTACAAGCTTTGAAGTAAAATAACTTCATTTAAATACTTAACGGCTTTGTGAGATTCAAGTGCAGCAGGAATAATATGATTTTAACATTATGCTGGGAATCATTTCACTCCTTATTGTAAAAGAAAATATTTCGCATTAAAGTTTTATTGCAGTTTCCCTTTCAATTGTCAGTGTTACCATAGCAAGTCCGGCAGCTGGAAGCTGATCCTCAGCGCAAGCTGCTGGTTTTCTCTGGATCTCCACAGCTCCACTGTGTCTAAACACAGCAAGGCCATGGCCTCCTGAAGTGCTGCGAGAGGAGCTCTTCTGGTTGTCCAGGTCCCCATCACTTGTTGTGTGGGAATGGTTGAACTGCACGTGGTCCTGTGGAAGTGTGCTGTCTTTTCAAAGTACACAACTATTTTTCTTCAGATTCTCTCTCCTCAACCAAAATCCCTTCCTCTACCAAAATCCTACCCATAGTGTGGTGATCACCAATACATGACTAAGAAGCATCCTCCTTTTCCCCTATGACTGCTTCATCTCCCTGGTTACTGCCTGCTCGAGCTGTAAATGCATATGCTGCCCCGAAGGCATTCCTCTTTTGAATTAGAATGCCATCCGAGTGCCTGGCCTGGGAATGAGACCCCCTGTCAGTCAAATACAGAGACCTTCAGAACTCTGTATAAATTTATTATAAACCACTATTCATTTTTAAATACCTCTTGTAAGCGGAGAAATGGTCACTCCATCATTTCTTTCTGGAGCAATGCTGCTGAAGGAGACTGTTACTGCCGCCTTCCTCCATCATTGCACAAAGCTGGCCATCTTCATGGTGGGACAACCTGAAGTGTTCAGCTATCGAAGGGCAAGTTGATTTCTGCTTGTGAAAAAGTTATTTCCATTCCCCACAAAGGGTGACATCAGGAAGGAGGTTAGGAGTATCAGAATCTAAATGAACAAGGAGACTGGGGATGGAGGAGGGTTACAGAGAAGTCTTATTAATTCAGAGGGTCAGCTATTCAAGAGACAGCAACAGCACAGGGACTAAAGCAAAGGCCTCTTAATATTTATCTTCTTGACAGTGTGAAGTTTAGACAAGTCTCCAGATGTGAGGGCAGGAATCTGAACACAAACATTTTGTGTTTGTATGTCACTGTTTAAATTGGAAGCCTACAGGGAGAGTTGTTTGGCAGCTGAGTCCTGTAGAGGCCACCTCAGAAATGAATGTATGCAGGATAATGATCGTGTTCAGTCCAGGCTGTACTTGCCTTGCTCCTGGTCTGATGTCTCTCTTTACAGAACCTGCACCTTTTTGAGGTGCTGCAGTGGTTTGATCCTGGAAGAAAACCGATTATTCTGGCTGTTGAAGCAATGCTCAGTAGACTCTTTTCTTTCCCTTGCAGACCCTCTGGATCACGAACCTGCTATTTCTCCCTTGCTTCCACGGAAGGAGAGGGTGGCCCTGGAGAGCAGTTTGAATGAAGATGAGAGGCTGCTTCCAAAAGACAAAAAGCATAACCTCTTCAGCGCCCTTATCAAGAAGAAGAAGAAGACCGCCCCTACCCCTCCGAAACGGAGCAGTTCCTTCAGAGAGATGGATGGCCACTCGGACCGCCGGGCAGGTGGGGAGGAGGAGTGCAGGGATCCTGGCAATGGAGCTTTCATTGCATCCCCCGCAGACACAGCTGACCCCTCCAAGTTTCAGAGCCCAAGCAACGGGGCTGGCGTCACCAATGGGGTTGTCACTGGGAGCTCTGGATTCTTATCTCCCCACTTACGGAAGAAGTCCAGCACGATGAGCAGCAGTCGAGGGGTGGCTGGTGAAGAGGAGAGTAGTTCCAACTCCAGCAAGCGTTTCTTAAGGTCCTGCTCAGCCTCCTGTGTGCCCCATGGAGCAAAAGACACAGAGTGGAAATCTGTGACTCTGCCTCGGGATTTGCAGTCCACAGGGCGACAGTTTGATTCCTCCACTTTTGGGGGACACAAAAGTGAAAAGCCAGCACTGCCTCGGAAGCGGGCAAACGAGGCCAAGACTGACATTGCTGTCAGGGGAACAGTGACACCTCCTCCACGGCTGCTTAAGAAAAATGAAGAGACCACTGACGACGTGTTCAAAGATGCAGAGTCAAGCCCTGGCTCCAGCCCTCCCACACTGACACCAAAACTTGGCCGTAGGCAACCTGCTGCCCCTCCTTCCTCCAGCGTGCTCCACAAGGACGATGGAATCAAATCCAGTGCCTTAGGTACCACTGTGACGATGGACCAAGGTTCTGCTGCCAAACCCAACCCTGCTGGGTTCGTGGGTGCCAGCAAGGCTTCATCTGAGGAGCCGCGACTGAGGAGGCTCAAGCAGACCTCGGAGTCAGCAGGGAAGGACAAAGGGAAGTTATCGAAGCTGAAACCAGCCCCTCCGCTTCCGCTGTCTTCAACCTCCATTGGCAAGCCTGGGAAGGTTTCTCACAGTCCCAGCCATGAAGCAGCAGCAGATGTGGTGTCTGGGCCTAAATCCAAACAGTTGACTCAGGTTGCAGATGCTGTGAGCAGTGATGCTGTCAAGCCAAACCAGTCAGGGGAAGGTGTGAAAAAGCTGGGGATCCCCTCTGTACCAAAGCCACAGTCCTCTACAAAGCTGCTGATGAGCACAGCAACCCCAGTTGCCTCTTCCTCATCTGTACCTTCTGCCCCAGGCGGGGACCAGCCATCATCTACAGCGTTCATCCCTCTCATATCTACCAGGGTCTCGTTGCGGAAGACCCGGCAGCCCCCAGAGAGGATCGCCAGCGGCACCATCACTAAAGGGGTGGTGTTGGAAAGCACTGAGGCTCTACGGATCGCCATCAGCAAGAACTCTGAACAAATGGCAAGCCACAGTGCTGTCTTGGAGGCTGGCAAGAACCTCTACACCTTCTGCGTGAGCTACGTGGACTCCATTCAGCAGATGAGGAACAAATTTGCCTTTCGGGAGGCCATCAATAAGTTGGAGAATAACCTTCGGGAGCTTCAGATCTGCCCAGCCACAGCTGGCAGTGGTCCTGCAGCCACCCAGGACTTTAGCAAACTTCTCAGTTCAGTGAAAGAAATCAGCGACATTGTTCAGAGGTAGCAGAAGCCAGGTTAGAAAAAAAATTTTAAAAAAATCACAAAGGGCCAAAGCCAACTGTGGAAAGAGTAACGTGTGGACTGACAAAGGACCGGGGCGTTCAGGTTAGGGCTGTGCAAAAGACACAGACTGTGAACGGATGCCCCAGCTCCGAAGGGCAGGGCTGTGTTCGGGAGGCACTTCCAGCCTCTCAACTCAGATGCCCTGTGTTTCATATACTCGTAATCGTCTTATCTGTGGAGTTCTTGCCTTGTGGACTACAAGTCTAAATGCTGATGTCACACCATGCCTTTTATTAATATTTTATTGTTCTGGACAGACCGTTAAGACTGAAGCCAGACTGATGGACACTGAGATGCCATCCTCCTCAGGAGGGCTTTCTACTGCATTTTTGTCCCCTCCCTCTGCCCCACTGTACGCAAGGATGAGTGTTTGGATAGCAATATACCCACTGCCTTTCTTGGGAGAGGTGCAGCACCTATCCCTGTCCCGAGTCTGACATTTACCTGACATTAATGCAACAGATTTGGCGCTTGGGAGGGAAGGGGGGAAAATTGTTAATGTAAGGGTTTTTTAATGACAGAATGCTACAAGTGATGTTTATCCAAATTTTTCCTATGACTCCGCCTGCTGCCCTTCGGTTCTGTGTTTTCAGCAATTTCTCAATGTTGTTGAGCCCAAATGAATTGCTTGGGTTCAAAATGTTGCAGACAGCACCCGCTAATGTGGTGGCACAGGAGCCTGTTTGTGGATCTCCCTTGGTAATGAAAAAGGACTTGGAGAAGGTCTGAAGAAGGATGTTGCTGTCGCACTCTCGTGATGTCTGTTACTGGGGCTGACATTTGGGGTGCAGGGCTGCAGAGCAGGTTTGGGAGCGGTAGGTGCTGGTGCTGAGCAAGGCATCGCTCCCTGAAAGACAGGAGGGTCGCAGCAAGGGGAGGTGCCGCTTAGGATGAGTTCAGAGATACCACTGTGCCTCCAGCAGTTGTTTCAGCTGAGCTTGCGCAGTGCAGATGGGCGAGAACTGCTGTTTCTCTAGTTGAATTTCCAGACTTTTTTGTTCTGTGAGCGGAGATGAGACCTGGCTTCTGCGCTCCCTTAGAGACCCGTGCTTTGAGGGGCTGTGGTGCCTCCCTTTCCGTGCCAGTGCTAACTCCCCGCGAAGAGCTCAAATGCCAGTACTTTGGGGTTAAAACCATCACTACCTTCATGCCGGTGTGGTTCCATCCAGCATCAAACAAGGATCTGTGAAGACTGCAGACACTCCTCTTGGGTGCATCTCCCAAGGAGAGTGCCACAAAACGCTGACAGCAGGACTCCTGGGCTTCCTTTCCGAGGTCCTGTGACCTTCCCAACTAATGCAACACGACTGGGAACTAACTGTGACTTGTGACAATAGTGAAAGAACAAGGTTTAGGGCTATTAACAGTGCAATTTAACTCCTCTTAACAGTTCCAAACATGAGAAAAAAAGCATTTTCCATGTCCTGTTCCCCTGTAACTCTCGTGACCCCTCTTGTGTATCTTAAACACTAATTGCCTTCAATTGTATTTTATGCTGTTCTCTTTGGAACTGTTTGTTTGTATATGATCTCTAGTAGTTCACTCGTGTGTGTTCACGCTACTTCTCGCCCTCACAAACAGCCATGACTTAACACATGACAAATGTTCAAAAGAAAAAACACACTTTGCCACAGGCTGCCTTGAAAAATGTAAGGGAAAAAGAAAAAAAAAAACCCCACAACTCTTGGACTGTCTCTTTCCTGGAGGTACTGTTTTTACTTTGATAACATATTGTGCCACTATATTATACATTTGTATCTTGTTATTACACACTTTTGTAGACTTGTCTTTTTTACGGTGTGTAAATAGCTCTGTCCTTCATCTCTGTGATACTTAAGGGGGTTGTTTCCCCTTTAATTTGGTCCAGTACAGATTATTTCTGTACACGACTTTCAATTCTTCCTCCTCTCTTTCTCTATTTTTCATTTTTTTGATTTATTTTTTATTCCAGTCTCTCTTGCGTAGTATATTTAAAAATAAATCAATGTTGAGGAAAACCCGTGTTTGTCTGTTAGCAAGGCTTTTCAAACCCAGTTACTTCCCTTTAGACTCCGTGTCTGAAAGGGGGGGGTTCCTTGTTGGGGCGGTTGACTGGGGCCCTTCGGCACAGCGGGCTGGTCAGATCCGGGCAGCAGCACCTTTCCACATCCTTTTGAGTTGGCTCTGAAAATTCAGGAGAGAAAAGAGATGCACAGAGTAAAGACCTCTGGGTCATCACCTCTTCTGAAGCAAAGACTTCGCTGTTGCCTTCAATGAGCTTTAAGTTGGAGATTGGACTTTAAACTTTCCATCCTGCTAATTGTTTGTATTCTGTAATTCCGCTGCTGCTGTTTTTTCCTCCTCCTCTGCTATGAAACGAGCTGTGAGTTTCTCTCCTCAGACGGTTCTGGCTGCTCCCTCCCCCATTTCTGGGCATCCACCCTTATTTTGTGTTTTCAGACTACCTTTGGCCTTTCCAGCAAATCTTGAGGGAGGGAGGTATCCAGGCGCTAAGCAGCCTCTAAAATGACAAATCACCTTGGTTAGTGACGATGCTAAGGACTGAAGGATGAGAAGGGAACAAGGGCAGATGACAGTGAGTGGTGTGCCTGAGGTCCTGCGGGTCCTCAGTAGTGTTTTTAGGGTTATAACCCAGTTTGCCCGATTTCTGATCCCCCTGACAAGGGCTGGTGAAATCTGTCAGTCCTGGCACAGGGAACCGCTCGCTCCTGGGCCACGGGAACAAGGTTCATCAGAAACCTTGGCTTGCTGCGACAGTGACTGCATTGGGCCGCTTCTAAATGAGCCTGACGAAGATGAGAAGAGGAGCAGGAGGATGCCGTTGGCAAGTATAAGTGCAATTAATGGCCTGCCTTTGGCAAGGCTTGGGCTGCGTTTCAGCAAAGGTGGCTGGTGAATGTTCGTGCAGAGCTACAAGGGGTTCCTGGTGGGTTTGTGACGATGGCCCTAGCAAAGATCAGCGTTCAGGCTGCTCTTTGTATCCATCTCTAGCACAAAGACTTGAGCACGGTGAATAGTCGTGGGCTGAGGGAGGATGAAGTGTAACCCACCCCTAGATACCATCGCTCCTGGTGATCTCCATCTCTGCTCGCTTAGGGACCGTCCCCTGGTGTCGTGGGAAGGCAGAGGCTGGCTGACCTGGCTGGGGAAAGCCCTGGGATCCACAGCGTTGGGAGTGAGAGAGAGGGGATTAAAGGCTAAATTTAGCCGAGTACAGTAGGAGTTGATTTAACAGATCGATGCATTTAACAGTTTGATTGCTCCAATTTTCAAGGCTATTGAGCTTGAAAGTGAGAGTGCTCTGGGGGAAAAATAGCTGTGTTTGTGTTTTTGTTTTGGTTTTCATGTCTTTGAAATTACAGTGTTCACTCTTTTAAGTTTACCTTTAATGTCATCCTGCCTTTTGTTGAGAAGTTGCTTGTCACAAGATGTAAAATGTGGCCGGTGTTCTACGCTCACTCCTTTTCTCAAAAAAAAAAAAAAAAAAAAAAAAATTAAAAGATAGGCTGGTGCGGCAGCAGAGCTGGGGCTGGGCCAGTGGCACTCTCAGGTGTGCAGGGGTGCTGCCTGCTGCCGGGGACGAGCGAGGGCCAAGCGACAGCCTTTTCCTTGGTTGACATTAATCCTTTCATGATTGAAAAGAGAGGAAAATGTACCTAAGCGCTCTTGTCACCTCTGGAGAGAGGGTTCCCGGCATCACGCGTGCAAGCTCAAAGCGGGCTGGCAGCAGAGCGGGATGGACTCGTGGTCCCGAGGGTGAGCCCTGGCCTGGGCGGGTTGCTGGAAAAAGTACTCCTGGATCAACCTGCTGCTCCCATCAGGCCTGATGCCTTGGCGGTGCCATTGGTGCCCCTAAAGCTGTGGGTTAGGGACAGCCCTGCCAGTCGTTTGACTGTTCAGGCTGGGCTGAGAACTGTCTGCCCTGGGAGGGGAGTGCTGCTCCGTGGTTTTGCAACTGTAGATCCAGCTCAGCAGAACGTTTCCCCGCAAACCAGGCTACGCTGAAGTGTTTTCCCAGCAATCGCCCCCCTGTTGAAGGTTATGTGTTTGCCTAACATCCAGTCTGCTGATCAAGGTCCTACCTGTGCTCCTGAAGCTGCAGTGCTGGGTGACCCAGTTAAGATGCATTCGCCTCTTTGTGAGTCCCTTGGATGTGATTAAATCGGCCTCTTTCTTTACAGAGGATCCACACAGGTTGCTGAGGTTTGCTGCTCCTGTTGTGTGTGTTTGTAGTGCTGCAGGTCTGCTCGGGACAGAGCAAAGATGAGGAGCAGCCCATGGCAATGGAGTAGATAAGCAGAGATGGGGCTGGGGCAAGGATGAGGGCTGCACCTTGGTCAGGGAAGGATAACGGGGCAGTTTATAGAGGGTCCCAGCAGCGGTGATGTTGGCAGTAAGCGTCTGCATCGGTCCTTGCTGGCTGGGGGCATTGGCCATGTGTAGGAGAATCCAACGCCTATTTGATGCTGTCCCTTTGCGGGCTGGCTTGCACAGCAGGCGGCGGTGCCGGTGCTCCAGGCAAGTTGTCCTGCCTTGCCTATGCTCCCCTCTGCCGCCGGTGTGGCCACGCCACGATGAATCCGGCTCCTTACGGTTTGGTGTGTGGGTGGGTTCTGAGCTCTCCAGCTCTCAAAGGTGTTGGGGGTCTGGGTGTCCCCCCGGGAGCTGCCCCACACAGGGACCTGGGAGAGGAGGAATTGGGAGGGGGAGTAGGTTCCCGTGGAGCTGGATGGGAGACACCATGTCCAGCATGCAGGGATGGGCTTTCCAGCCTCCTGGGGGTCGCTCTTGATGTGTTCCCCGCTCCTTCCTCCCGGACAGCACCCCCAGACTCCAGGCAGTTACTTTCCATTCACTTTTACCCCCTCCTCCCCGCCAGCCTCGATCACCAAGGAGCCACAACGAAGAGCCTGGGGAGCTGCCTTTTCCCAAGCGCATCAGCCATCCTAACGCGTGCTGAGGGGCGCTCCGGGGGTGCCGTGGCCCCTCGCCTGCCCCACGTCGCAGCCTGCGGGCAGCCCCTTTCCTCCCTGCAGGCGAGAAGGTGATGGTGTTGCCCCCCCCAGCATGGAGCTGCCATCCAGGAACGCCCTGGGCGCACGGGCTGAGCCCGCTCCCACCGCCAGGTAAGCGCTGTGGGAAGCTCTGGCTTTTACTTCTAAATAAGTTATACAGAGGGTGGTTGTGCTTCAATCAAAGCCTCGCTGTACGTGGGGTTTTATCACGCCGGTCTGACCCCGTTTCTCTCCTGGACCTGAGAGCAGGAGCCCAGGTGGCCCCCCAGGCCCAGCACCACTCAGCAGGTTTCCTTTCCTTTCGCTTCCCACAGCAGACGGTGCGACTTTTCCCTGCAACGATCCATCATGGCAAAGCCAGGGATTTACTGGCCCTCACTAGTCCACCATTGCTCCAAAACTCTTTCCTCTTCCTCCCTCCCATCCCTCCCCCCAACTCCAGCGCAGGGTAAAATTGATCAGTGCATATTTATTGATGGTTTTGAACACTCAAAAGAAAGGGGGAAAAAAAAAAAGATGTTGCCATAGAAACATCGATAAAGCTCCCGTCTCTGCTGCGTGATGCGAGCACTGCGCCTGCATCCCCCGAACCGGCGGCCTTTGCTGGGGTGGGAGTCGAGAGGGACCAGAGGTGGATTTGGGGGTGCCCAGGGTGGGGGGACTGCGTGGGCTCAGCCACCCCGAGCATCACTGGGTTTGTTGGGCTCTGCTGTGGTCCCTGTGGTGCGAGATGGGTACCACGGCAGAGATGCAGGGGAAGGAAAATGCCCTTCCTCTTCTTCACTCTTGCAGCCAGCACCGTCCTCGTGTGAGGGCCAAATCCTGGCACCATCTGTATTCCTGCAAATCCGGAGTCTGTCCCGTTCTGCACCCGTGGGGCTGTGACCCATGTGTAGCTCTCCGGAGGATCCTGTTCTTGCATCTCCGTTGCTCCCCCCTAGACCCGGCCGCCCCAGGGCTGGTGTTTGCCGGCCGGTCCCAGCTCGCCTCCGTTCAACCTTCGCTGACACGCTGCTCCTGCTGCGAGAACAGCTCCTGCTGGCCCCAGCAGCACTGCATTAAGTGGTCTGTCTGCTTGATGGATATTACAATGCACCTTTTGGAGCTTGATTTTTTTTTTTTTCAACCCCCCCTCCCCTTCCCAACTAAGTCCTGCCACGGTCTTTGATTTTGAGGGTGCAATTTAGCACTTGCAAATAATTGCCCTGCTTCATTTTTGTGCCTGCAATGAAGTATTAGCAGTCGTTCGGTGTCTAACTTGCCGTTAGTGCCTGCAAGCCAGGTAGTTAGACCTCTGATTACTAATATCTCTGCCTGCAGTGGCAGGCACAAAAGCAAACGTCATCGTTGCATTGGCAGAGCTAAATCTGCCCAGAGGAGGAGAAGGCAGTGGCTGAAGAGCAGGGCTTGTCCTCTGCAGCCATGGCTGTGCTGGCTTTTGGGGCTTGCCGTTCCCCAAGCTGCACCATTGGCGGCAGAGGGGACTGGAGAGCAGGAGGACACTGAGCACCCGTTGGTGGCCCCAGGTAGATGCAAGGGTCCTTGTTTCAGCCCCTCTGCACCCAAGTTTTTGCAGCGGCTACAGCTGGGATAGGTGGCGATGAGGCCAGGAGGGGGTTGGGAAGGGCCAGCTTTCAGGCAAGTGCTGGGGTGATGTGGCAAGGACACCGAAGGTCAGCCATCACCATCTCACCCTCACAAGGACTCTGGTGGCACCTGAGGACAGGTCTGGGGGTCAGGACGTGAGCAGGGTGGTGGGACTGCGGCAGGACTGGTGGTGCCAGGGCAGGTTTCTGTGCTCACGCCAGGGATTTCTAAGGACAAGATTTTCTCAAAACCTGCTGCTCTGGCCTGGTTTGCATGCAGCGAGCTGGCTCTTGTAAGTGGCATCTTGACACTAAGCAGAATTTGCTGCCCGAGGGACTTTTCCGTAATAGGCAGGAGAGCAGCAGCTCTGCGACTCCACGGAGAGCTCTGAGGGACCTGCTCCAGCCCAACAGCCCAGCTACGGGCAGTCCCCAGGGGACTGGCACCACCAAGATGATCCCGCTGTAGCCCTTCAGCCCACCTACCTCCAGCCTCGATGCCTGGCCCTGCCAGCTCTGCCTGGCCTGGGCTGGCATCCCTGCTCTCTGCCTGCACCACAGTGCCGGAGGCCCGGCACAGGCACTTGCACCGTGCCCCAGCAAAGGCCGCCTGTACTGGGGAAGGGATGCGGCGGCTTCTTGTTAAGGGACCCTCCTCTTCTTCCATTGCACTGGCTGGGAATGGGGATGCGAGATCTGTGGCAGGGCTGGAAGTGGAGCAAACAGGATGTCCCCCCTCCCCAAGGCAATCCCAGCAGTAAAACCCCCCAATACCCTTTTGTCCGAGCAAACCTAGGTGAGATGGACGGGAAGGACAGGACGGGGCAACCCACAGGAGGTGAGGGATCGAGTCCAGGCCCTCATCTCCCGAAGCGGAAGGTGAAGCCCCCTTTTTTCCTGTTGTAGCCATTGAGCTCTTCGGCCAGGTTCCCCAGTGTGCCGCTGCGCTTCTCCCCTCCCGCTGGCCGCAGCTCGGAGCCCCCCCGCCTGCCCAGCCGCTGCCCGCTGCCCTCCTTGCTGTAGCCCCGCAGGTCCTGGGTGATGCCCAGCAGCGTGCTCAGCTCCTCGCTGCATCTCCGCTTGGCTCCTGCCCTCCAGCAGGCACCCGAGTCCTCAGCCGCCGCTTGCCAGCTGGGCTTGAGCAGGGTCCCTTCCCTGGGGGCTCCCAGCTCCTGCCGCTCGCTGGGAGGGAAGCAGGCCCCCAGGCCCAGGAGGAAGAGGCAGGACAGCGAGTAGGGTGCTCTCATCTAGGAGAAGCAGAGGAAGGAAAAGGCACGTCGGTAAAGTGCAGAGCATCCTTGGGCAGCGGCTAAAGCAGCAGCAAGGACGCGTGGCTGCAGAAGGGCTGCCCTCAGCTGGCACACGCTCCCCTCCCTGCTGCAGCACCCACAAACCAGCCCTGCCACCCCTACAGCCTGCCAGAAACCCCCCCAGCACCCACCACTCCTGCAGCCGGCACCCAGCCGCAGCCGGGGTGCTGGGGGGGGTCCGAGCTCCCTCTGCCTCTCCCCTGCCTCCTTCAGACCTGCTCCCCTTCATCTTTAGCCGCTCTGTGCTCACAAATCACAGCCTTGCAGCTGCTCCCCTCGTCCACATCCCAGAGCTGGGCTCTGCTCGGGTGGGGGTGGCTGAGTGGGCTATTAGCCGGGGAGGCTGATGGGCTCTGGAGCTGAGAGGCGCTGCAGGGAGGACTTATGTGCATTCACCTGAGCCGGCCTTATCTTCCCATCGCGCAGGTCCTACCTGCGGTGCCTGGCTAATGCGAGTGCGGAGGGAGGTGCTCACCACCCCTCTGCTTTATGGGGCTCGGAGGTGCCCCGCCGGCAGCAGGGTCTGCTGAGCAGAGCGGGAGGGAGCGTGGTCCTGGGCCGCGCGCGGCAATGCCGCAGGCACCCGGGTGACCTTGAGCGCAGGCAGGGCTGCTCTGCCTCCCCTTCCTCCTCCCACAAAGGGGAACTGGATTTTTTTTTATTATCTTTTTTTTTTTGCTGCAGTTTTTGCCTTAAAAGTCACTGCTGGTGATGAGGGCCAGGGTGTCTACCCTGTGCTTGCAGGGTGGGGGGCTGCTGTGGGTGCTCCTCGCTCCTGTGCCAGACCCAGCTGAGTCCAAGCCCCTGCCTGCCCTCCCCAGCACACCCCCCCCCCCACGGCCTCTGCTTTGGGGTGCTCCCTGCCTCCTTCGCACCTCGCCGCTGTTCTGCGCTTTCCCCTTCCGCACCCAGTTGCCCGTCGTGCAGCCAAATCGCTGGGTGCAGCCGGAGCAGGGAGCACATTCCCAGCACCCGCAATCAGTGCTGCTGAGTCCCACACTGGGGGTGCTGCTGGGGGCCCTGCCTGCTGCCCCTCGCTGCCCCCCACCAGCCTTCGTCTCCTCGCTGGCTGTGCTACCTGCCAAGGCAGGGGTGCAAAGCAGGCACGCGGGGAAAGACAGACAGACAGACAGACAGATGGATGGCTACCAGCGACTCACCTCTTCACCTCGGGTTGGTGCCCCAGCTGCTGCCTGCCCTGGCCCCGCTCCGTGCTGCCCCGTGCCCAGACTGAGCTGGCCAGCCTGCTTCACCCACCGTTAAATACCCGCCGGCGCTAATTGCCATGTCACCCCTCGAGCGCGTGGCCGCACAGAGCAGAGGCTGGGATCCCGGCGGGGAGGGGGCTGGCCAAGCTGCCGCAATGGGAGCGCGGCACCGCTGCTGATTAACGCGCCTCCTTCGTTTGCTGCCTCATTTGGAGGAGAGGCTGGGTGCGTGTTGGAGCTGGCCTTGAGTCACCGCAGCTGGCGGGGACGCTGGCGGGAGGGAGGGTCTGCTCCGGGGCCACGAGTGTCCCCCCCACGCCCTTGGCTGGCGCATGTTGTATGCAGCTGTTGGGGGTCCCAGATGTGTGTGTAAGTGCGGGGGGTGCACAGGCACCGGCAGAGACCCCTGCACCTCCAAACCCACTCAGGCATTGGCCCCGCATACACAAGCCCCAGTGCTTCTCCCATCCTTGGCCAGTGCACGCAGCCACTGGTGCTAAAGCCTGGTCCCACCGCCTGGCTCTCAGCTGTCCCCTCCCAGGTCTGGCCTGGCCTGGGACAGAGCAGGCTCAGGGGAAGGGGCCAGGGGCATCGCTGGGTGCTCTGCCCATCAGCACAGGCAGAGGGGAGTGGGGGCCCTCGGCACCGAGACCTCCCGACCCCTGTTCCGACCCCAGGGGACGTCCCCAGAGTTCGGCTGCAGCCCCTGGAGCCCTGGGAAGCCTCCGCTGCCCCATCCCTGCCCTGCCGGGTCTCCCCAGCCCTCCTTGGGAGCTTTGCAGAGCAGTTTGGGCAGGCCAAGCCTTCCATGGGCCAGTTCCCGGGGATGCCGTGCCGTGAGCCCGGCACGGGAAAGGAGCTGTTGCCTGCAGCACGGCGGGAGCTGCGGCAATCCAGCGCCGCTCCCTTTGCCATCACCAGGGCAGGTTCCTCTGGAGATGTCCCCACGCCACGGCCACCGACACGCCAGCTAACGATGAATTCCTCTTTATTAAGGAGTTTAGAAAGTCCACATGTACAGCGTTGGACACCACTCACACACGACCTAGACTTCACGGCACGGCTACACACCACGACCCGGCCCAGGGCTTCACCGGGAAGGTACGTGGCCAGGTCCCAGACCCCCCGCTGCCCCCGGCCACCCCTCTCCAGGGAGGTGTCACCGCAGATGGGTTTAGCCTAATCTGGGGCTGCGGAGCGACGCGTGCGCTCTTGGGAATAATCCTGGGAAATCCTGCATCTCAGCGTGGATTAAATACCTCTCGTGCAATTCAAAACAAAGTCATTAGGGAGTCCTGGGTGACACGGGCAGTTACACAAGGGCGTGCTACCAACAAACTGCACGTACGGTGTCCCCTCCCCGGCACGGAGAAGCACCGGTGGGGGGGTCCGGGGAGGGGACAAGCCTTCCTGCCCAGGGCACGTGGCTCCATGTGCCTTCTTGTCCTGAAGGCGAGTGCTAGAAACCCCAGCTACAGCTAACCTACTGAAATAAATGAATGAAAAGATGGGCATTGCGCTCCCCACCTGGACGGGACCCGGTCCGGTGGGGTGCAGGAAGCCCCTCGGGAGCTGCCAGGGGCTCCTGCTCTTGTGCTGGCTGGGAAATGTCACCACCGAGCTCCCTCAAATCCCATCGCTCGAGAAACCCAGCCTGGCCGGCTGCTCTGGGCAGGGATGGAGAGGGGAAGAGCTGGTGCCTGCACTCAGAGCTTGTCCTCACCCGAGGCCTCCGAGGAACGTCTCTGGCAGAGGGAGAAGCTGTGGTGATCCCAAATGTGTTGTTTGTCCCTGCTCCCCCAGCAGGACAGACAGACAGGGACTGGCCCGGCAGGCGAAAGGGCTCGTCCAGCACAGGGTCCGAGGTGGGGAAGGCTTAAAAAAAGGAGAAGTACGCAGGGAAGTACAAATCTGCCGCAGCCGGGAAGATGAGCCTTTGATCTCCCTGTGCCTTAAGCCCCACTGGAAACGGGGACGGCGGGAGCTTTCCTCCCCTCCTTGGGCAGCCGGTCCCTCTGACTCTTTCTTGGTGCCAGAGCCCAGTGCGGGGGCTCTGTTCCCCGTTGCTGCTGCAGCACAGGCAGAAAATCATGTAAAGGGTGGCGAGGTTCTGGCTGTCTCCCTCCCTGTTCCTACGCAGCTCGCTCAGGCTTGGTTTTATATATTTTTTTTTTGACAAAATCCCCCATTTGAGTCCTTCCAAGGAGCCAGGGGGAGAAGCCAGCCCCACATCCCGTGGCAGCTCTTCCTCGGGTTGGCCGGTGCGAGGCATCACCTGCCGCATGGTTATCAGGGCCCTGCAGATGCTAAGCCCCACTTGGGGCTTCTTTTTGCAAAACCTTAATGGGATTTGAAGAAATGAAAGGCTTTGATTATCTGCAGGTGCTGAGCCAGAGCGTGGCTCATCCTGGGTGAAAATGAATGCAGGTCCCCGGGCCGGGAGCGAGTGGAGGTGGCTTGCGCGGAGGCACGTGGGCACGCTGTCCAAAGTCAAGGGTTTCGGGAAAGGTCACAGCTTGCGGATGGTGAAAATCCGATGTGAGTCTGAGTGGGTTTGGTTGGGAGGGAGGAGCTGCGAAATGCAGGCAGAGCTGTACTGCAAGCCAGCCTTCCTCGCCGCCGCCTCCTCGCCATGCTCCCATTTCCCCAGCACCACCAAAACAGCTCCGCGCCATGCTCTGTTCTGGGTGTGCATCCTTGCAGCACTGTGCCAGCATACTTTGGGGTGTCCTGACCCACCAGCAGGCCCCAGGAGCCAGGGCAGGGATGATGGGGACGAAGGAGTTTGTGGTTGTTCCTTTTCCAGCGGCGTTGCTCTTGCAGGGGTAGAGGCGAGCGTTCTGCAGCCCGAGGAAGGAATCGCTGCCACGGCCAGGCATCTGCACGGGCTGCAACCCAGCCCAGCCCTCCCCGTCCCCAGTAGCACCATGGGGTGAGCCAGAACTGTGGAGCAGCAGCCTCGTGCCAGTCCCGGGGGCTCTGCAGGGCTCGGGGCTCCCCACGGTGAGTGTCCCCCAGTCCCTTGCCAGCTCGGCCAGGCTACTGCCAGGTGTCTGTGCCCAAAGGGGAGATGAGAGGAGGTGCCCAGCCTGCCTGGGCTGCTGCATCCCTCCCTCCAGGCAGCCTCTTCCCCTCCTTGCCAGACACCTCTGGGCATCAGTCCTCAAATCCCCACATCCCACTGCCCTCTCTGCCGCAGCCGTAAGCACCGGCCATGGGTCATGCTCTGGCTGGGAGACCCCTTTTGGCTGCAGGGGAGCCATGGCAGCAGGGAGCAAAGGTCCAGCGATGTCCACAGGCACCCGACAGCAAAGGCTGCCCTCCCCGGGGGCAGGCGGTCCCCAGGGGCGCCTTGAAGATGGGCCAGCCCTTGGGGAGGACAGCAACTGGGGGGGACAGGGCTGTGGGGCAGTGGGGAAGGGCAGGGGGCTGGGTATGGGGCAGGGGGGGCTTATGCCATCCAGCTAATTCTCCTCCCGGACGGGCCGGATCTTCATCTCGGTGAACTTGAGGGAGTACTGCCAGCCGGTCCAGGAGGACCACTCGATGCCGTCGGCATAGGAGCTGTGGTGGCCCTTGAGGTACTGCCCGTTGAGGTTGGAGGTGTGGCAGTTGCGGTACCACCAGGCACCATGGTAGAAAGCCGCGCAGTTGTTCTCCGAGTGGTCATTGTCCAGGTCCTTGGTGGTGAACTTCATCCCGTTGTGCTTCAGGAAGGAGTCTCCTGCCGCCAGGGAAAAGGAGCCGTGATGGGCACCTCCTGCCCCTCACCACACCCTGGGGTGTCTCCCACCCCGGGGGGCACTCCAATGGGGGTCCTTGGTGATGTACAGGGCATCTGGGGTCACCCACCCTGCAAAGGTCCAACCGCAGCCCCTCTCCTGCCTCCGGCTCCCCATGGCTGCAGGGATGGCACCTCCACCAGTGCCGGAGGAGACAGCTAATGCCCCAGAGAAGGGGTCTGTGGCCATGGGCTCCCCCTGCCCCAAAGAACCATGTGTGTCCCCCCATCCTGCTGCCCTACCTGCTGTCCCCGAGTAATCAGAGATGGAGACGGGGTACCCATCCTCCTCGGGGTCAACGGAGAAGAGTCCCACGCCAAAGCTGCCATAGTGGGCGAAGGCGGTGCCATTGTCAAAGTCTTCCAGGTCAACGCGGAGCTCGTAGCTGCCCTGCACCGTCAGCACATGGATCCGCTTCAGCCCTGCGGTGGAGCGAGGGGGTGAGTGCGGGGACCCCGGCGGGGATGGGGTGGCCAGGGGTCCCTGGGGAGGGGGTGCGGGGTGGGACAGGGAGCGGTTCCCACCCTCCAGCCCTCTCTCTGTTATTGCTGCACAGCCAAGGGCAGGTGCTCAGCTCGCAGGCAAACAGCTCCATTGCCTCCTTGGCCCTGCGCAGCCACCCGGTCCCCTCCCTGCCTGCCTGGGCTGTCACTCCTAGGACGTGAGTACTGGCTGAGGGGGTCTCGGTGTCCTTTGCAAAGGAGACCCCAGATCCCCCGAGGCGGGGGGGGGGGGGGGAGCTGGGGCACCCCAGGCTTTGCCAGCCCACCCAGGAGTGGGCCCTGCCAGCCCCACGCACCTAACCAGTGCTCTCCCGTCAGCTTCCCAAAGCCATCCCGGTAGGCTTCCCAGCCACGGAAAAAGTTCACGGAGCCGTCCTCCCGCCGCTGAAACACCTGGGGAGGGAGACGTGAGGTGTCAGGCATGGGGCTGCTCTGAGCCTGCACCCCCCACCCCGCTCCCCACCGTGCTGCTGACCCCTCCTCACCGCCGTCTTCTTAGACGCAGGCGCAAATGAAACCCTTTCAACTCAGGAATTACACAGGGACGCTGGCGAGCAAGTCCCCAGGGAAATGCCAGAGCAGGCTCCCGGGGACGGGTGAGTCGCTTCAGATAAAACACTTCACCGGATCCTCCGCCTGGAAATGGGAGCAGAGCTCGGGAAACCCCCAGTGTGTTCCCGCGGGAAGGCGGCCGGCGTCCCTGGGAGGGGGGGCACCCTGCACCTGGCTCCAGGCTGTGCACGGGAAATGGCCTGGGCTCTGCCGTTGCATGCAGGAGCAGAGGTGTGGGTGGATGGACGGACAGACGGCATGACTCGAGGTCTGTCCCTGCAGCACGTGCTGCCCAGGTCGGTCCAAGTCATCCTGCAAATGGCGGGATGCTTGATGCCAGGTAAAACTCCCGGGTCCCGGCTCTCTCCTGGGCAGCTGCCCCGTTATCAGGCACCATTGCTGTGATGGCCTCATCAGTCGTCCCAGAGAAGTTAACCATGGGGCACCGACCACCCCAGCTCCTGCAGAGCCCCCACATCCCAGCCAGATCCGGCTTTTCTCCTCAGCGCCTTTCCCTTTTTCTCTCCCATCTGCTCATTGGCATGTCCTGCCCTGTGTGTTTCATCCCCTTTTATCCGTAGTTTCGGGTTTGATTTATTGACAGTGATCCAGAAAATGCTACTCCGTATCTGACCATTTGAACTTAATTAAGCCTCCAGAGCTGGATTAATTGCATTAAACTTGGCTGAGCCAGCCTGCCCGACTGCCACCAAGCACCACGCTCCCATGGCCGCGGTGCGGGGGGGACAGGGCGCTCAGTGATTTAGGAACATCTGCCCCATGCACCAGCAGCTAAGGGGCCAGAGCACCCTGGTTTTGGGGCTGGGCTGTGCTGCTGAGCCCATTCACCCCAATTCCAGCACCCCAGGCTTGGGCAATGCCGCTGAGCCCCTGCACCGGCCGGGAAGCTGTCGTGCTTTGCTCCTCTGCGGGGATGCCCCTTCGCAGCCCCTCCCCGGCTGCTCCTGCACATGCAGGGTTTCATCCCAGCATACGGAGGAGACCCAGCTCCTGAACTTCATGCCATTTTGCCCCTCACCAGATGAGCATTTTTGGGGCTGTGGGTGCCCGGTGCACGCTCCGGCACGCTGCTTGGCGTGGCACGGCTCTGATCCTGCTGTACTTACCTTCTAGAATTAGAGCCTTAATTTTTATCCCCGCGTTGAGCACTTGAGAAGCTGCGGTTAAGCCTGTTTAAAGGGGCTTTTTCCAGGCTTGCTGGGAGAGGGGGGACGGCATGGCTGGACAGGGGCCTGAAGCTGATTTTCCCCAGCCGATGTTGGCTCCGGTGCCGCTGCATGGGGAAGGCGGCGGAGGCAGCACCGATGCTCCCCCCTTAATCGGCTTTGACCTGTGGTTGTAAATAGGCCAATTGCCCGAGTGGTGCCCAGGGAAGCATGCGGGACATGTTTCTGTTGGCTGAGCCTCAGCATGGCTCAGCAAGCACCCCGGGTGCTGGAGGAGCCCTTGGTGCCCTGTTGCCCACCAGGCTTAGCCCCAAGGGGCTCGAAACCGGGTTGGAAGGGCTGGTGGGCGCTGGGAGGTCCCGTGTCCTCCTGGGTCCCCTGCTTCTTCCTCATCATCTCTCATGCATGGTCCTTCCTCATGCACCCACCTCTCTCATGTGCAGGTGGAGACATGGGAGCCTCCTCCTTGCCCCTGTGCCAGGACGCTGCATGCACCGGGACGCTGCGTGCACTGGGATGCTGCGTGCACCGGGATGCTGTGTGCACCGGGACGCTGCGTGCACTGGTGACCCGCAGGATCCCAGCCCTGCCTTGCTGCTCTTTTCCTTCTCATCAAATATGCATCACCCCCCTCTTAAGCAAAAAGGATTTCCTTCCCTTCTTTAAAGGCAAGGCTGAAATATTTATCTCCCCTGCTCTCTGCCTCCCCCGGTCACGCTGAGCTCGTGGGGCAGAGACAGGCTTCTGCAAAGGCGCCAACCCAGAAAAATAGGTTAAAACCAGAGAAAAGTGGGAGCACCAGCCTGTGCCTGCTGTGGTGTTGGTGGTGAGGGAGGGCTCTGCTCCCTCTCCCTGCAGCCCCTTGATGCCAACCCCCACCAGACCCCCAGTGGGCTTGAAACCCCACCACAGCCTGTGGAGATGCTTGCCCATCACTTTTCTGCCACCGCAGCACTCGAGCTTCTGGTCAGGTTTTTGGCAGCCATGGCATGGACCCCTCAGCCCCACGGCATTCCTCTGGCCCCCCACCACAGCGGGGAGACCATCTTCGGGTTCAGCCATGGAGAAGACAGACTGGGAGCATCACAGGAGCTGGTCTCTGGGAATTGCCAATCCTGTGGGATTGCCTGCGAACACCGCAGCTGGCAGTGCTGCCTGTCCTGCGGACCTGGCTGCTCCTGCCTGTCCCCACCAACAGAAGGGTCCCGTCCCCTTTTGTGGCCACACATAAATCACGTCTTTTGGAAACACCCGCTGCCTTTGACTTATCCCATCCTATGTGTACATGCATCAGTGTCTGGTCAAACGCCCCAGCCGTGCTGGGACCCCTCTGCTGGGTGATGAGCAGGCTGGGTGAAGCCGTCCCCATGAGCACCCCTGGCACAGCAGGTGCCCATGAAGCTGGAAGCTGTCACTTAACGTCACCACAGCCCTCGTCCTGCCGGCAAAGCCTTTTCTTCTGCATCCTCTGGCTTTCCTACCACTTCCCAATACACGCTGTACACGGAAAATGACGCTGAGGTGGCTGGAGCTGACACGGCACTGTTGCTTACAGGGCTGAGATGCTGATCCTGGGGGTCTTTGCCCCAGCTGGGTAGTGATGGAGGCTCAGGGGCACCAGGAGGAGCACGGGGTTTTGCAAAGACTTCCCAAAACAACAGCATGTGAAGAGACAACTTTTTCAGGCCTCCCAGGATGCCGAGCCTCCCCTGCCCTCCGTCGCCCCATTATTACTTTAATAAATTGCCAGAGGTGAGTGTCAAAGGGGGGAGTCGGGGTCAGGCTGGGCAATTACACGGCTGCAGGCCGGCGCTGCCGCGAGGCTCGAGTCAGCCCAGGGGCGTTGTTGCAATTAAAGTCAGCGCAGAGCGCAGGGATGTGGTGCTGGCAGGCACCGACCCGGACTCACGACCCAGCCGGCTGCAACCATGGCTCTGCTGCTGGCGGGCAGGACCGAGGGGGGGACAAAATGGACTGGGGGGTGCGCTGGGGGCTCCCTGGCTCTTCCCTCCCACGTTTCTTCGCCTTCGTGTCACCCTGCCCTGCACGGCCTCCAATGCTGGCTGCCCTCTCTGCCACATTTCTGCTCGCTGACGATGCAAAACAAACAGCCCCAGAGCTGGCAGCGCTCGCACAGCGCAGGGGACTGGATGCAGCCCCTGCGGGGAGGAGAGGCGTGGGTGCGGCGAAGGCTGTGCCTTGCTCAGCCTTCCCAATGAAGGGGATGGGGAACAACCATGGCAAGGGGACAGGGTGACACTGCATATCACGCCGTGGGGACAGGGAGGCGCTGAGCAGCACCGGGTGAGCGATCCCGGCCGGGTTTCTCCCTGATGGGGCATTGGGGTGACTCTCCCCCCTGTCGGGCTCCCTGTGGTCTCTAAGCCATGCATGCAGGCTAAGGCTTAGCTCAGCAGCTCCCAAGCTCCCAAGTCAAAATTGATTCAGCTGCTGCCATCGCTTCCACCCACCCACCCACATGCAAATAAGCCCAAATGTCAGGAGTAATCGCTCCAGAGGAGGAGGAGGAGGAGCGGGAAATTTCCCAGGCTCTGCACCACGGTGCTCAGCTGTGCCATGGCTTACTTGAAGCCCAGGTGAGTCAGTGCCCCCAGGACCCCCTCCATGTCCTCAGCCCCACGGGAGATGGCTGGGACACCCCACCACCCCCCTGGGGGGGCTGGAGGTGTTTGGGAGCCTGCGCTGCAGAGCAGCCCCAAGAAATGGGAGCCTGGGGCGAGTGCTCTTGGTCCTGCTCTGGATGCACCCATCTCTGGAATGCCGGGATTCGGCGCCTGGTTTGGCTCCTCCGCCCCGGTCAAGGCAGGGCAGAGTGGTGGTGCTGCAGGCAGCACCATGCCAGCCCTTCTGCCAAAGCCCATGGTGCTGCTGGGTGTAAAATCATTTGCTTTGCCCCCTCCCCAGCCCAGCCGGAGCTCTCCTGGCTGCAGCAGCTTTAAATAAGCCTCTGAGTGTCTCACTAATCACCTTGGGCTGCTCTTCAGGCAGCGCTGGAGCACGGCTGGGGCTGGTGGAGGCTGTGCACAGGGTTTGCAAGGAATCCCCCCCCCCTGCCAGGGAGCCATTGGGGTCCCCCCTTTTTCCTCTGTGAGCCCCCCATGAGCTGGGGTCCCCAGGGCTGCGCTGTGCCTCAGTTTCCCCACTGGAGCTGCTGGTACCAATCTGTGCACGACAGGTTGCTCCCTCCCAGGGTGGGCTCTGAGCAGACCGAGACCAGAGGCTCATTAGCCCCCCGAGGGCAGGGGGGCTAAGCTCCCTCCTGGCACTGCTCAAAGCTGCTTAGGGGAATCAGATCGTGGGGATTTGTTTCCTAGAGAACCCAGCTGGAGGGGTGCTGGCCAGCTCTGCTCACCCAGCATGTCCTCAGGGGAGAGGCTGCCTGCCCACCCCTCCCGGCAAGCCCCCGTCACCTCCCTGGGACCCCCTCGCTGCCCTGCCAGGCCCCTGAGCAATGCCCTCCTGGGTAGGGGCTGCTCGCACCCAAGGGGTCCCCAGGGTGAGGGGGGTGTCCAGGCCCGGGGCTGCCAGCACTGCGTCCCCCCGCCACCCCCCACCCCCCCATTACTGTGATTACGGGGCCATTGCACGATGGCAAAGCAAATCAGACAGGGCGGCCGGGGAGCGAGTGATTCAGCGCAGCATCGGAGGAGCCGCGGGCTCCCCTAGGTTAGACGAGGCGAAACGCGCTGGGTTTGGGCTCTGTCCTGAGCCCCAGCATCTGCTCACCAGGACCACGAGGACAGGGCAAAGCGCAGCCGTTTGCCCCACAGCACAACCACAGCTACACCGTGCCCCAGTCCTGTCGAGAAGGACGAACTCCAGCCATGGCATCCAGCTCCTGCCTAAAACCACTCTCCAGCTCCAGCCAAACTCCTCAAGCCTGGGCAGGGCCGCTGGGCTCTGGCACAGGGCTCAGCCCGGCAGCTCTGCTGATGCCACCGGCACGGGTAATGCAGACAAGCCTGATTGCTTGCTTCCCCGCGGGACCAGGCACCCCGGGCACAGCCAGACCCCATTAGCATTTATCCCCAATCCCGATGACACATCCAAGCGCCGAGAGCGACATCTCCCACCCCCAGCATCCCGGCGTGGGGACAGCCCGCAGCCAGCGGTGGCATCGCCCGGCGCCCCCTGGCACGGTGGCAGCTCACCGTCCAGCCGCCCCCATCGGTCGTCATGTCGCAGTAGACCTGGAAGCCGGAGGGGTAGTGCGTGGGGAAGATGGAGTAAATCCCATCCTCTTGCTGTCCGCTTGCATAGATGTCAAAGCAGTCTCGGGGCCGGGAGCCTGCAGCGTGGCATTGGGATGGGGTGGGGTGAGAGGAAAGCTGGTTAATTAATGATCTAATTTAATGTCTTGCTATTTGTTTCAGGCTCTCAACCTTGCTGCCAGCTCTAGTCGGCGGCTCGGTGCTGCCTTGCTCTTTCCCTCCTTTCTCTCCGATGCTCGGAGTGAGCGGTGCCCAGGCGGACGCGGCCACCATGGGGACCCCCCCAGCAGCTGGCAGGGCCCGACCCCGTGTCCCCGTGTGACTGTGGGCAAGGGCAGGCTGGGACCCAGCTGGGGAGGAGGGAGCCGAGCCTGGAGGCAGCTGCAGGCAGAGTGTGGGCACATGCTCGCAGCCCCGGGACAGTCTTACTCAGCTGCTTCTTAACCAAGCGATGACGGATGCGACTTTATTCTGAGTCCCATACAGCGCTGCCGTCCGCACCCGAATGAGGGCAAATGGGAGCTCCTTGCTCTGCTTTTGCCCCAACTACCTCTGCTGGGGAATGGGGGGTCTTCAGGGGTGCGAAGTAGCTTTTGCGCTGGCTTTGCAGGCTGGTTTAGGGACACCTGGGAGCCGCGTGGTGAGAAACACCCCTTCTAGGACACAACTTCCCACCTCTCTCCTGCCCCATCTCCTTGCCAGCCCCCCACTGTATTAAATCCCTTCTCCAGGCTGGTTGTCTCCCATCCCTCATCTTAGGTGGAGACCTGTCGAGAGCAGCCCCAGGCACACCCCTCTCCCTGGGGACCGACAGGGACCCCGTCTCACCGTTGGAGCAGCCCCGGGGCCGCGCTCCCCGGGCCGGCGCTCGCTGCAGGTCGGCCTTGAGCCGGGGCCGGGCGCTGCCACGCTCCTTCTGCAGCGTGTCCAGGACGTCGCTGACGGAGCTCACCAGCCGAGCCATGTTGGTCTGGCTCTCTGAGAGCAGCTGTGAGTGGGGGACACATGGGCGGGACAAGGTTAAACATGGTTAAACCCTTTCCACCCCCCAGCACCACCACCACCCTACTGTGAGGATGCTCCCCAGATGCCTACAGGCAGCAATGCTCCCTGCCAGGGTAGGGGCTGCTGGGGACCAGGTGGGGACATATAAGCCACAGCAGATCCCATGCAGCATCTCTGGTGCTTTTTGGCCCAGGGGCAAGGTCCAGATAGCGCCTATTGCTGCCAGGGCTGAGAAATCCCCAAACCTGGGTGCATCGGTGCCACCACCCTGCAGGAGAAAGAGCATCTCTGGGCAAGGGGACGGGATCGTGGAGGCGGCAGGAATAGCCGTGTCCTGAGACAGCCGCCGGCTCTCCGCCATACCCCGAGGTGACCTGGGCTGGGCAAGTGACGTGGGGGGGCCACGGCAGAGCAGCAGGATGGGGAGTGAAGTGAAGCAGCGGGGATCGAGCAGCTCCGGCCGGAGGGAGATGAGCACCAGGAGGGATGGGCATGGAGCTGAGCATCCAGCCATGCTTTGGGTCTTGCTATGATGCCTGGCAGACCCCCAGCATACCCAGGTAAGCATTTCGACACATCAGCTGGGATATTTTTGGAACTCTAAATAAGGGGAGGCTGATATCTGCATGAATTGCCCTTGGGATGGTCTTGTGCTGTGCTCGGCTCTGCTCGGAGCCCCCAGACTGGACCCGGAGCCAGGAGACCCACACGTGGGAGGCTGCACGCCCGGCTCGCCAGCACCCGGGGCGGTTTGGCAGGGAGGCGCAGTTGGCTGGCAAGCTGGAGCTGAAGTTGTGCTTCCAAACTTGCAGCTCCCAAGTGCCTGCCTTAAACCTCCGCTCCTTCTGCTGGAGGTCTCCCCTGGACACCACCGGCAGGAGCTGCAAGTAGCTATGCCCCAAGGACGTGGGGATGGGGGGGTCTGTCCCCAGGGAGCACTGTGTGGCGTCCCCAGCCCCAGCTCACCTGGATGAGCCTGCCCTGCTCGCCCTGCAGGGCGCTGAGCTCCTGCCCCATGGCGCTGTGTCCCTTCTTGAGGCCATCGCAGTCAGCACGCAGCTGCACAGCGTGCGTCAGCAGCTTGGCCACCTCATCAGCCACCGTGACCAACAGGGCCTTCTGCTGGCTCTTGGTGGCCTTGGCCTCAGCGTCGTGGTCGGTGATGGCACGCAGCAGGGAGGTCTGCAGCCCCTCCATGCGCCCAAAGGTCCCCGCCGCGTCTGGGCAGTTGGGGTCGATGAAGATGTTGATGCGGGAGCTGTCGGCTTTCTCGATGGTGACCAGCGCGTTAGCTTCCTCGGGGTTGGTGCTGATGACGGGGGGCGACTCGGTGACAGGCGTGTGGTAGTGGTTCATGAAGAGGATGGCCCCTGTGACCGTCACCGCCAGGAGGACGGCCACTGAGAGCAGGACGGTGCACAGGATGTACCCACAGCTCATCCTCTGCAGACAGAGAGACGGACGCTATCAGGACCCCTCCGGATGGACCCATCCCGCTCCCCTTCATCCAAGAGGTGGGTTCAAACCCTCATGGGCTTTGGGGGGTCCAGCAACGGGGGAAGGCAATGTTGGACATGGGGGTGGTGGCAGAGGAGGGGACACGGGGACCCCAGGGAGCCCTGCAGTTCTGTCAGGGACACAGAGGCCACGGGTGAGCGCTCAGCGAGCAAAGCAGCTAAGCCCGCCTGGGAGCCAGAGGTATGAAATAATAAAGAGAGCGAACGCGCGGCAGCCGCCTGCTCCCGCTGGCATATTTTATTTAAGGCGGTGATACTCAGCCGGAGCAGCCCCGGCTCCCTGGGAGGTGCGTGCGGGGTTCCCTGCTGCCCTGAGCACAAATATGGGGAGAAAAAGGGAAAACATGCCCAGTGTCCCTGGGACTGCGGGGAAAGCAAAGAGGTGAGGGAAGGCAGAGGCTGTCCCCAGCAGCAAGGGGAGGCTCTGGGTCGATGCTGGGAATGCACTGCCCTGAGCATCATGGGGACCCGCTCTGAGCAAGGCATCTCCCAGCTGTGGGGTCCACGTCCCCCTCGCACCCTCGCTGCCTGCTGGAGGGGAGCAGAGCTGCTCCCAAAGCCCTTGGACCAGTCCCGGAGCCTCCCAGCAAGTGGGAATCGCTGTGGGAAAGGTCTCCAAGCCCCCCTGAGCACCTCCGGCAGCTCTGCGCTGCAGGGACCCGTTGGCTCAGCCTGCGGGAGCTGCTCCGTGCGCACCCAGAGCCTTTTCTCCCTGCAAAGTGTGAAGTGCCAACGCTGCCGGCACGGGGGGAGTGAGCTGCCCCCCAGGGCCATCGGCCCCCATCCCCCTGCTGCCTCCCCTTCTCATTACATCTGCAGGACAGAGGCTGTGATTTTCCCCTGACCCTGGCCATGGCTGTCACAAGGAATTGCAGGGCTGCCAGAAAGCTGCAGATTTGGAGAGACAAAGACTACTTTCCCCAGAAACGAGGGGAAAATTGCTGCATCTGCAAAGATTTCCCAGGCCCTGTCCCCTCCTGTGCACATCTATCTGGAGTGACACCTTCCTTCAAGCACCCTTCATTTCATTCACGCTCCCACAACCATTAGCATTAAGGTGATCCCGGGTGTGGCGGGGCTGGCCAGGCAGGGTCCGGGGGGCCACGGATGCCCCACCAGCCCTAAGGATGCTCTGGGTTTCTTCCCCAGCCCATGGAGCAAGGCTGGAGATGCAAACGGCATTGGGCTGAATGAGAAGCCACCCCACGGGGATCTCCGTATTGAGGCAGCCCCCAACTCAGCTCCTCAGTGTGTGTTAAAAGGAGATATCAAAGGCAATAAGGGGAGCTTTCGGCAAGCAGAGGGTTGAGGAATTTGCCCTGTGTTTGTAGACATAGAGCCCCAGCTTGGGGGCATGAGGGGCACCTGGGAGCAGCAGGATGGTGGCGGATGGGAGGTGGGAGATGCCCATCGCTGGCACCTTCACATGGACACCCAGGACCTGGGCTCAACCCGGCCCCTTGGCACCCTGCGAGTGCAGAAGTGCCAGGAGGGAGCTGCTGACCGGAGACCGACACCGAGTGGTTTGGGATCCGCAAGGTGAGCAGAGATCGTGTCCCCACAGCTGTCCTGGCTACGGCAGCACCTTCAGCTCCCCGGCTCTGTGCCCTCCTGTCCTGCATCCTGCTGCTCCCCACCACCCTGATGGCCCCAGCCTGAACCGTGCCCGCTGGGACATGCAGGGGGGCTGTGGCAGCCGAGGGACCTGTCTGAGCATTAGGGGTTTCGGGAGCAGAGCTGTGCATGGCCAACGCTCCGTTTCCCACAGCCGCACAAATCCCAACCGGGCTTTAACACGTCAAAGCCCCGCAGCTCTGCCCGGGAGCTGCATCCAACTGTTTTCCAGCCTTGGAGCCCCAGCATCGCTGCCCTCTCGCCGGCACTGGGAACTGGGGGCCGATCCCCTTTGCAGCCAACCACCTCTGCTTGTGACCATGAGATCCCGAGTAGTGGCAGCTTTATGAGTCCCACGGCATTTTGCTGGCAGGTTGTGTTACCTGGCAACCTGCAGTGGGGAGAGGAGGGAAACAGGCAGCGGCACCAGCGATGCTCCAAACTGGGGTGTGGGTCACCCCAAACCGCCCTTCCCCAGCACAGCAGCCCTGCAGCTGCATGCCCAGCTCCCGGCACGGGGCCCTGCAGACGCTTCTGCCGCAGGCTCCTGCCCCACCATGGCTACAGCCCTTGGGGCTCCCAGGGTTTCTGCTGTCCATTGCGTGGGCTTGGGCTCCTGGACCTTCTTGCCAAGGCTTTCGGGCAGCTAGCTGCAGGACATCCCCCTGCCCTTGTTCTTGATGTCCCCCCTGGGGACACCTATCGGGCTGGAGGTCCTGATGTCTCCAAATCTCTCCTTCCTAAGGAGAGCAGAAGCTGCGAGACTGGGAGGTGCTCGGGACGAGTGGGGCTTCACTTGCAAACCTGCTCTGGAGCTGGGGCTGGAGCCTGGGAAGGAGCCCCAGGCAGGAACCGAGGCACTGCTGCCTCCCCGGTATAACGCTGAGCCGGGCTCTCCGTGCCCTGTGCCAGTCCAGGCAGTATCTCTATGCTTGGCCACTGTGCCCCAATGGGGGCTAGGTCCTCAGTTCCCCAGCCACAGGGCGTGAGCAGCCCGTGGGCTGCCTTGCACCCTGGGGCTGTGGGTGCCTGCAGCCCCTGTGCCCATCACCCCCCCCCCAAGCATCCCCCAGCCTCCTCAGCCAGCTGGACAGGCGAGCGTCTGTGCTGGGCGTGGGAGACATCAGCTCCAGCCTGCAGGGAGGGATGGATGGGAGCTGGCTTGTCCCTGGGGACAAGCCGGAGCAGAGCTGGAGGTGGGCTGGCTCCGGGGAGCATGGACGGAGAGCGGTGGCGGGAGAGGCTGAGCTCTGCCGTGGGAGATGCTCTCTGAGGAGGAGGTGCCCTTTGCTCCTGCCAGACCTGCTGCTCTTTGCCAGCTCGCCAGGCAAGCTCTGCGCTGTGGGATGGGGCAGCGATCGCGGGCAGCCCTGGGTGCACTACCCCCGAGCCGTGCCCCCAGCCAGGTACAAACCAGGACCCCAGGTTGTGCTTCTGCGGCAGGCTCAGCTGCTGGGACAAACTTCAGCACAGCTGCCCCACATCTCACTGCCGGGGTCCACCCAGCCCCGATGGAGCCCCAGGGCAGCAAGGGCCAGCCCCGTGCCCTCTCCCCCCCGCCGCCCCGCAAGCCATTGCTCGCTCCAGAGTAGCTCAAGCAGCTCATTTTGCATCCCAGCCACTCGCCCTGCGCTGCTTCGCTGCCCCTGTCCCTCTCCACCCTCCCTGCTTGTCCAGCTCTGCTGCTGCTCAGCTTTGCGCAGGGCTGCAGCCCCCATCCCTGCTTGCCCTGGGGCAGGGGCTGTACCCCAGCTGCCCCCCTGCACCCCGTGGCTCCCCGTGCTCTCCCGGAGCCTGACGCCGCACTTGGCTCGCTCCCCGCAGGCACGGAGGCAGATGAACTGAATCCCGCTCCCGTTACCTGCTCTCCTCCATCATCCAAAGCCTGCCTGCTACCGCTCCTACAGCACGGCACACTTTGCGGCTCCGGGAGAGGAGAGGGCTGGCGAGCGTGCCGGAGCTGGCTCCGTGGGTGAGCATGCAGGTGGGCTGGGATGGGTTTCCACTGGAGCTTAAGGGAGCTGGGAGCCCAGCACCAGGTGCACAGCAAACTCTCTGCCTCCTTTGCAACCCCCTGCATGAACCACCAGCTCTGGGCTGTGCTGTCCAGTCCCATACTGGTGGGGCTGGATCCATCCTGCCCAGCTCATCCTTGGCGCCATGGTGGGGTACAAAGCCGGGTGGTCAGCGGCTCCAGCCGGATGGCACCGCTGGGACCCCTGCATGGAGGGGCTGCGTGCCCGGGAGGCAGCTCTGCCGGGAAGGGAAGGGGAGAGCGAGGTTTCTCTCTTGGCAGGGGGGGTCTGGGACCTCCCGTGCCCCTCGGGTTGGGCAGGTGAGGGAGCCATTTGGCATGGATGGGCTGACTGGGGAGAAGAGGGCTCGGACAGGGGTGTGCAGAAGGGAGAAGTCAGGCAAAAGTCCCTTTCCTGCATAGCTGCGGGTGGAAGAGGGACAGGGAAGCGGCAGACGGGGGGGCGAGTGGGTCTGATGGCCGGGGTCGGCTGCTCCCCCCCCATCCTCACCCAGTGCCGGGGTGCTGCCAGCCCTTGGCTCCTTCCCCTGGCTCACAGACTCCGCGGGAGCCTTGGTTTCCCCCAGCTCTTCCCGGGCACACTTGCCCATACTCTGCACCCTTTCCCTTCCCAGCCAAGTGCCCCGGCCATGCAGCCAGGGCTGTGCTTCCCTACCTGCTCCGGCACGCTCGGCGGCTGCAGGCCGGACAGACGGACAGCCGCCCGCACGCTGGGCCGGAGGAGCTGGCACACGTGCAGCGGGCTGTGCAAACAGGCTCCGGCACGTGCCAGGTCCCCCGCGCGTCGCCGCAGGCTCTGCCACCGCTTCACCGCACCCCGCCACAGCACTGGGCTCTCCCCCCAAAAACCAGGGGGGGCTCCTCTGGAGGTTAAGAGAGGGCCAGGCAGCCCGGAGTCCCCGAACCAAGAGGGATGACTCTGGCTGCAGCGGGAAGCTGAGATGCCAAATCCCTTTCAAAGGGTTATTTAAGCAGTTTAAAACGTGCAGCGGTTCGTTAGAGGAGCGTGTGGCAGCCCCGGAGCATGGCCCGCTGCCTGGCCGAGGGGCAGCCCCGGCGCTGGAGGGTGAGGGGACGCTGCCTGCAAATAAACAAACTCTGTAATTCTGTAATTCGGATGGGGGGGGGAGGGAGGGGAGGAAGCCCTTGGGGGAGCTCTGCCTGGGGGCCAGCTCACCCCGCCGGGCTGCACCGGGAAAAAAGCTCGCTGGGAGAACCGGGGGGCCCTCGGTGGGACCCCCGGGCCGGCCCCTGCCCCGCCGCCCCCCGCCCCGTTACCTGCGGTTTCTCCTGCTGCCCGTCCTCAAGTTGCGAGGCTCCTCCCATGGTTTTCCAGCGCTCGTTCCCCATCGCGCCGCCAACTTCCAGCCCAAGTGCCCAGACCCCCCCCCCTCGGGCCCCTCCCCGGCCCCGCAGCCCCCGGCCGCCCGCGCTGCCCGGCTGCCCGCGGCGGGAGGACGGGAGGCGGCGGCAGCGGCGGCGGCGGCGGCGGAGGAGGAGGAGGAGGAGGGAGGGAGGGAGGGAGGGAGGGAGGACACGGGCACGGACACGGGGGTGGATCTCCCCTCCCCGCTCGTCCCGCTCCCCCCCGGGGCTCCCCCTGCCCCGCTCCGGGGACACCGCCCGGCGATGCTCCGGGGACTCTCCCGCCCTCCCCTCCCCGGCCCTGCCCTGCGCCCCCCCCTCCGCCCCAGCGGCTCCGGAGTCACTCCGGATCCGAGCACCCCGCTCCTGCCCCGGGGCTCCGCAACCCCGCGGCTGCCCAGATGTGGCGGCACAGCTGGAGGAGCGGCAGCAGGTAAGGCAGGGGCTGGTGCCAGCAGGTCCGGGGGTGTTCCAGGACGAGGGGGGGCGGGAGGGGGGCGGGAGCCCCGGGGACCCCCTCACCTCCTTTCCAAAGCTAAGGTTCCCCAGATGAGCGTCCCACACTGAAGAGGCCCAGTCCCACCAGTGGCAGGGATGGGTAAGGTGCTGGGCAGAGCGTGGGGGGACACTGGCATTGGCCCCCCAAACCTTTGTGCCCAAGGGTAGCCAAAGTGCTGGGGGCCTCTTAGAAAAACCCAGTGCATGGTGGAAAGCTGGTGCTGGCTGGGGGGGAGGCAGCAGCCAGACCCCCTGGCACACTGGGTCACACCAATGCCCACAGGAGCAACACTGGCAGCCAGTGGGGTGTCTTGCCCAGTGCGGTGTCTTGCCCAGTGGGGTGACTTGCCCAAACCCCCACATTCCCAGCCCAAAGCAGCAGTGCTGGCCCTGCGTGCCGCCAGCTCCCGTGCAGGAGGCCCTCCCGGCCTGATTTACCGCCACCTCCCCGGGCATGGATGTGGTTTTCTTTACCGTACCTTTGTGGCACCTCCCTTAAATCTTTTATTTGCCAGTTGTCTGACCTGCGGGCAGGAGCGTTGCTAAGAGGTTCAGAGGAGCATCATGAGAGCAGCGATGGCTCAGCTCTGCATTAATCCATTTGGGGGGAGGCTGGTTTCTCTCTTGATGCCAAGAAGCCCCTGGGAAACCTCCTGGGGGGGCCCTCAAGCCCCCCTGCAGACTCCCCCTCCTGTGGCGTGGGGCTGTCCCCCTGGCCAGGTGGCACAACAGGGTTGGGGGTTGTTCCGATCCCCCCTGGGTCTCTGTCCCTGGGGCTCAGCCCTGGTTAGGACCCCCCAGCAGCTCCTGTGGAGCTTCGCTGGGGTGGGGGCTGCCTCCCTGCAGCAGCAGCAGAAGCACAGGGTTGTGTGCATGAGGGGCCAGGGGTCCAAGCAGCTCCTCTCCAGGTCACACAGACTGTTTTAGGAAGAGCTGGGTGCATGCTGGGCTGGGAAATGATGCCGAAGGGCTCTCTGCGGTGGGGAGGGAAGCACAGCCGTTGGCTCGAGCAGTTGGTACCCGTGTGTGTGTGTGTTGTCTCCCAGCCAGGTGCAAATCCTGCCTTTGGTTTTGGCAACGTTGTGTGGATTTACGGGGTGACGCTGATGGCTGTCAGCCCAGCTCCTTCCCCACGGACGGTTTTCAAGGAGTTCCCTTCACAGCTGAGGCCGTCCAACTTGTCCCACCAGTGGGGTGTTTGGTGTGCCCACACCGGCCAGGCGCGGCCCTGGCACCGCTTGGCCATTTTGGAAGCGGGAGGCTGTGGGTGCCCGGGAGGCTGTTTTAGCTGAACTCCAAACAATAAAAACTTATCATTAAAAAGAAATGTATCTTGGCTTCATGTGGCCTGGCAGCGCCGGGAGGAGTGATTCAGTGGCTTGTCAGCCCTGGGTGTTAGGCATGCCGAGCTGCACAACTGGACACTCTCCAAGTCCAGCAACTCATTTGCTGCAGATGGAGCCGGGACCGTGCAGCGGGCTGACGTCTAATTTGCAATCCAACATACCTTGACATAACCCGCAACAAATCGTGGAGGCTGGCGTGGGATGGGATGCTTGGGAGCCTGCGAGGCGGGGGTGTGCAAGTGGGGCTGGGATGCCCCTGCTGTGCCCTGACATGGGGGTCCCCACGAGGGTGTGGGTGTAGGGTCTGCCTCGGCGGGTCCCAATGCCGTTCCCGATGGCCAGGCTGGTGCATGGCTCTCCGAGCCATGGCAATGCGGCGGTGAGAGGGATGGAGGGTGCCTGCCTGGTGGAGGGGGCTGTGTTTCTGGAAGCGATGCTCAGGCTGAGCCCTGCCCATACACGCTGCTCAGACGGGCCAGGGGCCGGCAGGGCTGCTGGCCTGGCTCATCACTGACTCACGCCAAGCCGTGTCACCTCGCATTACCCATCACAGGGTCCATCTCGAGCTGTGGTGCTGGGACCCGAGAAGGGGGGTCCCCAGCCAGCCGAGCCCCATGGCTCCAGCCCTGCCAACACTGGTGGCCCCACGGCCCCTGATCTTGTCCCATGGGCTGTGCTGGGAGGGATCGGGTGCTCCAAGGACTTGGGCACTCACCACAGCCAGGCGCTGTCAGGCACGGGACCCCCCAGGGACCCCCCGGGGGCTGACAGCAGCTTGCCTGGGTGGGGAGGGGGTTTCTGCCAGCAGCCAGGCCCGATTGATACACAGATGGAGGGGATGATTCATGTCTCAGGCTGTGGCCCGAGGGCAAAAACGGTAGAGAGGTTTGATGTGAGGATGCCGGCAGGCCGCTGCGGCAGCAGGTCCTGCTGGGATCTGTGGGTCCTGGCAGCGTTTCCCCTCCCCAGGCTGGCTCTGCCCACGCTGCCCAGAGGTCCCAGCTTGGCCTGGGGGCAGCAAACCACTGAAGCAATGTGGGATCACACCCATGCACTAAAATGAGTCTTTTAAATAAAATTTCAGACACTTTTTTGTGGTCCAAGACAGTGAGCAGAGCTGCAGCGGTGGTGGCGGGCAGAGGCTGGGCTCGAGTTGGCTCCATGCCACCTGCAGGGATGGGACCCTCTGGGGAGCAGGACACCACAGGGCAGGGCTTGGTGGAACTTCTTGTGTTCAGCCAGCGCTTGGTCTGCATCCCCAGGATATCACGGGGCCAGACCTACATCCCACGGGTCCAATCTAGCAAGGGGCTGTGCAGGGCAGAACCACTCCGTTATTTACCGTCTGAGATGCGGAACAGCGCTGGGGATGGGGGAAAGGCTGATGGGGGGGGGGGGGGATGACCGACCCCTCCCTGAGGAGTAGCGTGCGCTTTTCTTGGCAGGGTGCCACCAGAGGCAGAGAGCCGTCGCTGCGTGCACGCGGCATCAGACATCATCATCATATTAATAATGAAAGGGCAGCTCCTTCAAAGCTCTTCGCCCCTGCGCTGGCGAGAGCGCAGAATGCAGAGGAGGTGCGTGAGCCTCATCCCAAGCAGCCGCGGGGAGAGCACTGCGATGCCTGGTCAGTCCTCTGCTGGGCCGATGACCCCGAGTGACAAAAAGCCCATGCCAGGTCTCCCCTGAGGGATCTCCCTGCTATGAATTTGGCTGCTGGGGTGTCCCTGCCTGGGAGTGGGGCAGTCCTCGGTGCCCCCCAGCTCCTGTCCCCATCACTGCCCCATGCAGGCTCCCCTGACCCCCCATCCCACAGGGAAAAGCTGTTTTGGCTGCCAGGGAATTTAGTGACACCGCTCACTGTGCCAGGACCTTTTCCTTCCACGGGAGGAATCGATAGCTCTGACAAAGTGACAAACTGCCTGCAAAGAGGAGTTGGGCTGCAGCCAAAAGTGGGTCCCTGGCAGCAGCTCCCGGGACATCTCTTCTGCTCAGCCCTGTGCAAGACCTTTGGGTTTCCAAAACCCCTTCTTTAATGCCCCCCTTTTCTCCAGAGCATTCCTGAGCCCGGTCACTCTTTGTGAGGGTCTCAGCAGGACCAGAGCAGGGGCTGAGCATCTCTTCACCTCTCTTGTCTCTGCCAAACCCCCTCCTCCACCTTTTGCCCCACTCAGGTGGCCGGAGCTGGGAGGGTTTTGCTGCAGATGCCCAGATCCAGGGAGGAAAGAGTCAAACCCCCTGTGCCAGGTGGAGGTGGAACACTCCATGCCCACCCTGTGCCCCCCCCCCTCCCATGCCCACTCTGTGCCCCCCCCCCCCCGTGCCCACCGAGTGCCCACCCCATGCCCATGTTCTCCCCCTGGCACTGCATGGGTTTCGGAGCATCCCACCCCGCAGTGGTGCCCCAGCAGGGGGAGCCTGCTCTGCCCCCCCTCCAGCCCTTCCTGCCCAGCTCTTTCTCAGGCTTTTTTTTTCTCCCTCCAAACACAACAAAACCCCCAAATCCTCCACAACTGAGAAACCTCTTTTTGTTCCTCTTTTCCCTTTGCTCTCTGCCGCGGCAGAGTATCGATTGGCGCTGATGCGCTGTAATCCGCTGTTTCTGTGAAAAGTTGCCATCCCGGAGTCCCTGGAGGGGCCGGATCCTGCCCCCGCATGGGTCTTGCTCCTCTGCCGGGCTCGGGGTGCAGCGGGAAGGCTGCATCTCCCCCCATCCCATCTCTGCAAGCCAGGGGCTAAATGCATGGGCGGGGGGGTATGGGGTGTGTGCAAGCAGCTGCCAGGAAGGAATAGGCTCTGGTTTGGAGCAGAGCCAGGTTGGATCCTTCTGGGATGGATGTCCGGAGTGCCAGGTACCCATGGGAGCCCTTCTGCCCCTCTGTCGGGGCTGGGGACAGTGGCACAGGGGGACACAGGAGCTGATGAGAGGGGCTGGCGAGGAGCGATTCAGCTTCCTGGCAGCCAAGGGGCTGACCCCGTCTGGAAAGGGGCTCATCGTGGGGCGCACAGCCGCCTCTGTGGGGCAGGACCACAGCTGGAGACCCCCACCAAGCCCCACTCTGTGCCTGCAGCCACCCTGCACCCCCCGCCTTGCTCCACCTGCTGCTGCTCCATCTATACCTGATGATGGCAAAAGGGCCGGAGCTCCGGAAAGCGGGGTGGGGAGGGGGAACCAGCCAAAAAAACTCCAAAAAACAAAGGCAAGACTTTAATTTAAAACCTTTTCCCACCTGAAAAGCAGCAGCCCAGGCCATTTGGAGGAGCATATGCAGGTGAGCGGGAGGTGGTGGTGCCCCCCCCAGCTCCCTCCCTATCAGCAGCGACTTGAAAGATTTTGGCTGGTAAAACCCAACCCTGGTGGGCGGCCGGGCACCCTGATCCCAGCCAGCAGCCTGGGAGAGCCCCGACTTTCCCTATCAAGCTACCAAGACCTCTCTGTTTAATTGTTGTATTTGCAGGAAAAGTGATTATGAATCCTAACAAACACAAACTGCAACAGCGGCTGAGTTTATTGCAAGAGATTAATTCAGAGGTTTAATTGAAACTGCAGGAGCAGGATGGGAAAGCATGGGTCCGGGCTGGGAATAGGGAGGTCAGCCCTGCTCAGTCATACCCACATCCTCCGTAACCCCCAGCAATCAATGAAACCCAAATTAGCAGATTTACTCCTCAGAGGACTCCTCCATTGGCTGAGGATCACATCCAGCATCCTAAAGCCCCCAGTCTCCTAGCAACTCTGCCCACCCATTAACCCCTTCCCCGGAGCCCCCCACGCCCCGTGCAGCACCCGGTGTTTTGAAGGCGTCGCTGCCATGCCAGGTGTAAGCTGGGGTTTTTATGCAGCAAATAAATCTGCGGTGATACCTGAAGGGTGCTGGTGATGCTCAGCCAGGCAGCCGAGCCGAGCCGGGCTGGTTAGTCAAGACTCGGAGTTTTTTTATTCCAGATGGCACAGAGAAATCCTCAGGTTTATGTATTGATGGCAGAGGTTTGGTTTCTAAATGTCACGGTAGTTTGGAAGGTTTCATCCTCCTGACTTTGTGGAGATGCTGGGAAAAGGTCAGGGAAACCCCAAATCATGGCCAGCCTGCCTAGCTCCCGCCCGGCATCGGTGGCAGGAGAGGCAGAGCATGAGTCTTCCAGCCTCTTCCTCCAATTTCAATAGTAAATCAATTATACCGCTTCTTTGGGAAGTGGATGAAAAGTGCTGAAGTCGCTCTGCTCCTGACCTCCCTGCAAATGAAAACGTCCTTGAAAGGGTAAAAATCGCAGCAGGACGCGGTGTGATACCCGGGCCCGGGTTGGAGGGCGGGAAGCTGCTCCGCAATCGTTGGTATTTCGGTTCCAATGTCCAATACTTCCCTGGTTTGCCTTTAGAGATCAGGAGGCTGGAAACAAGGGCTGGAAAAAATAGTGGTTTGTTGCTTGAAAAATAACAGTTGACATAAAAAAAAAAAAGTCTTTTTTTTTTTTTTTTTTAAAAACTGTCTTAATATTTATAGGCTGGGAAATATGTCCAAAGATCATGTGCCACTGGAAAGGATAAATCACTGCTCTTACTTTAATGGGCTTTGTTGGGCGTTAGCTGCAACGTAGTCATAAAATTACCAAATTGAAATTTTAAAATGGAGTGGGGGGGAGCAGGGAGAATATCTGGAGGGTTTGTTGCTGCTTCTGTTTTCTTATTGCCAAATAAAATACAATTAAAGCAACATTTTATATGCCAGCCAGCATGGCTCACATTGGTTTTCTGACGGCACTTTTTTCTGTCAGCCAATGAAAATAAATGATGCAGGATTACCAGCGAGCATCCAGCCTCCCTGGCTGGAGGGGGATTCAGAGCAGCAGGCACTCGAGTACGAAACAGAGGGATTTTAGTCCTGCTGGAAGTGGAAATCTCCTGGGCTGTTACCCGCAGAGCTCTCTGCCGCCGCCTGGAGCGATGCTTTGCCTTTGCTGCTCTCCCACTACTTCCAGTTCCCACCAGTGCTTCCCAGTCCAACCCAGCCCATGGCACAGCCCCTAGCTGGGGGTCGCAAATTAACTCAGGACCCCCCAGCACTGTTGGGGTGGCCCCGGCCAGACCAGTGTGGGTCCAGTCCCCCGTGGGACTCGCTCCCTTGCCGGGGGCTGCCAGTGGCTCAGCTGCTGACTGCACCGAAATCCCCATGGTAATTGGATGAGGGCACTGGTTTCCATGAGAATATTAAATCAGAGCCCCAGCCCCGATCCGGGGCGACACGCTTGGGAATAGAAAGACACGGTAGATCACATTGCGGGGAGGTTATTCCTCCTGCTTTAAAGTTAAAGGTATCACAACAACTTCTTTTTTGTCACAGAGTCTATCGGACCATCTCTTACTGACGGGAGGGAGAGGCGGGGGGAGGCTGTCACTGCAGAGGGGCAGCCCCTGGCAGAAGGGCTGAGCACTCACAGCTCATCACAGCGATGGGCTCTCAGGGGACTTTGGAAAAGCAGAGTCGGAAAGCGCTTAAGCCCGCTTTTCCGAAGCCCCCTGAGAGCCCATCGCTGTGACGAGTTGCAGGTGCTCAGCCCCTCTCAGGAAAGAGCCCCAGAGTGACTGCAGCCAGCGAGTGTTGTGGCAACACCAATGCAGGTGCCCCTGCTGTGGAACCGGGACAGGGAGTCATTTAGCAAATGAGGGGGCTCCAGTGCTCTCCCAGTTATTGGTTTAGCTGGGTCTCTGGTTGCAGTGACCATCTGGTGGCATCTGCTGCTGCTCAGCTGTCACCCCACCCTCCTGGTGAAGGGGATGCCCAGGGGTACCCAGGGGACACATCCAGGGACCCAGCACAGGGTTAAGGGCACATCCCATGGCTCCTGCCATGGTGTGGACAAACGGATGCATGGATGGATGGACAGACGGATGGATGCATGGGCAGATGGACTTCTCCCCACCCACAGCAGGGAGTTAGGGGAGGACAGACAGACAGATGTGCCTCCTCAGCCCATGAGGTGGCCTCAGGTGATGCTAACAAGCCCATTAAAAGGGTTTATCAAGGGAGGCCACGGGCTAGTGGAGAGGCTGCTGGTTTTATCTGGGATGCTGCTTTTGGGCTGGGAGAGCCTAAGCTCCTGTCCGTTAATTAGAAAGGCTTCAGGGAGGTTTGTACTGGTTGGCCTCACTTGTGAGCAGCCGTAATATGATGAGTGATTAGGGACTCTGAAGCTTTTTAGCGGGTATCATTAAGCTACTGATGAGCTCAGGCGGGGAAAGGGCCTTTTTGCCTGTGCCTGGAACTGGCTGGTCCTGCACTGATCTGGCTCTTCCTCCTGTCGTGGTCCCCGACCTCCTGAGCCCCCGTGAGGTGGGTGAAGCGGTGTCCTGGGGACAGCGATGGCTCAGCTGTCACCCTGTGTCCTTGGGCTGGGCTGGGTCTGGTGTCCTTCAGCTCATCTGTGAGATGATGAGCTTGTGGTCGTGCATGAGTGAAGCTGGGATGTCCCTATTTTCACTGTCTGCCAGGTATTGAGAAAATTTGGGGATGATTAGCTCTGAAAAGGTGGATTCCAGACTATTTGTGCATCGGGGAGAGGGTGCTGATGCCTGTCCTGGAAGCTGCTTTGGGAGCATTGTGCCCCAGAGAGCTCGTTTCTCAGTTATGGGGTTTCCCTACTTGTCCGGGTGCTGATGGTGAAGCCTTCTTGCTCAGGGGACATCCTCTCGAGGGGTGATGTCCCTGTCCCATCCTCCTCTTGCCCCCCTGAGGCCCCCAAGGGCTGGGACAAGGCAGGGAACAAAATCTGCCAGATTTTCTCTGCCCTCCCTCATCTTCTTCTGTCTGCCTTGGCAAAACTTCTCGCGGCTCGGCAGCATCCTGCCCCGTCGTGGTCTGGCTGGCATCGCTAGCGCTGTATTTACAGCAATGTTAATTAAATACTTCTGCAATCAGTGCCGCGCATGACCCCGCTCCCCGAGCCGGGGTTGGGCTGTAATGTGCCATCACCGAGCAAGAACATGACTGCTGCTGTCCTGGGGATTTTCTAATAGAGATTTACTCATCCCAGGCCTCCCATTTCTCTGTTTCGTGACATTTTGCAAAGTTCACGTTTACAAAATAAGCGAGCGCACAGAAGAGATGCTCCAGATGTTATTTACACTGCACGTGCCATTTCCCACTCGATGGGGTCTTCACCCCATGGCGAGCAGAACCGAGGGGGCGGGGGGTGTGTGTGTCTGGTGCCCTCTGTCCGAGGGGCCGGTACTTTTGATGAGGACCACCCCATCACCCCGCTGAAAAGCCCTCAGCGCTGGAGCTCCCTGCTCCTCGCACGCCTCCACGTGCCGGGAGAGCAGCGGAGCGCGGTGGCTGTGCCAATTGATGTGCTCGTGGCGTTGTGCGGCTGAACCTCCGATCCCCGCCCCAGTATGGGCGTGAGGGATGGGGTGGGAGCAGGTACGGCCCCTGCCCAGAGGGGCCGAGGGGAAAGGCAGGGCTGCTGCGGTTTCAGAGAGAGGTAATTTGGGATGCTCAGCTGCTCTGCTTTTAAAAATAAGCCTGGGCTAAAAGCTGGCAGGGCAGCAGGGAGCGCGGGAAGCAGCAGGCTGCCAGCAGAATCCCATTAGTGTGCGACAGCCTCTTGGGGTCTTGGCTACAGGCAGAAAAGCCCCTTTGAGCAATCGCTGGTGGCAGGAGCTGCCTGCTTCAGGAGAACAAGGCAGCGTGTGTCCCAAAACCCAGGGACTTGCCCCTGCTGGCATGGAGATGCACCGGCACAAAGTGGTACCCAGCGCCTTTCTGACCTGCTCCTGTTTAACCTGCGCCTGGGCTTTGGTGGTGGGACCTGGGGCAAACCACCGAGTGGGTGACCAAACCTCCTCTTCCTCAGGATGGAGCTGGCCAAGGGAGGCCTCATCTCACCCGGTGCCACAGCGAGGGCAGCTCATCCCCTCTGGGGAAGGATCTGCTGGAAACCAAGCGTGTGCCTGTCTCGCAGTGCCAGCCCGGGGCGCAGCCAGAGCCAGGGGCACTGTCCGGGCTCCATGGGTGGTGGAGGCAGGTAAGGGGGGGCTGGCTGGTCCCATGCCCAAGCACCCCATCAAAACCCAGCCACGCTGCCGGCTTTGAGCTGGGCTGTGGGAGACGGGGGCTCTGGCACACCTCGCTCCTGCCCTGTCCCTGCCTTGTCAGGTCTGATCAGAAGGAGGATCAGTCGGCCCTGCGCTCACTCTCCAGATTTAATTAACGGGCCTTTCATCTCTACCCTGAAGGAATCTGCTATCTTCTGTCTTCTTAATTAACGTTCATTAAGCAAATCAGAAGAACGTTTTCTCCTCACCGCCTCCACGGCTCTTAACCCTTGCGGGGTGCCAGGTCTGTGCCAGGGCAGGAGAAGGTTCCTGGGCTGTGATGGCAGGTTGGGGCAGCACATAGACACCAAAACCTTGGTCACCGCATCTCCACCACACTTGGACCAAAGTCCTGAGGCAGTGGGTGAAGTCTCTGCAGGTACAGAAGACTTCAGCTGAGGTTGGGCCCCACCGTATCAGTGGGTCTGAGAGCAAATCCCACCTCTGATCGCTCTTATGGACACCCTTGTTCAAGTTCATCCATATCCCTGGAAGACAAAGGGTTTCCTGTAACCAGCTTTCGTTCTTCATCCTGTCCAGGGGTGAAGATCACCCATGGCAAGGTGATGCATCTGTGTGTGAAGATTTTGCTGTGAGAAGCCACCGTCCAAACCTGGTAGGCACTGCAGCGTAGGAAAGATGCATCTAGGGACTTGTCAGGAAAAGGGCATTATCTGGGGCTGCTCCTGCCCCTTTTCTTGCAGACTGAAGTTAGATGTGATGGCTTTTTCCTTGCCCTTGATGGACGCTCATGGGGGATAGGGTTGGACCAAGACCCTTGGCTGACCATCTTCTTCCTCTGAGCCACAGCAGGGTGGTTGTCAGTCACCAGGACTCTGTGTGTGTGCGCAGAGAAGGGGTCTCCCAGAATCAGTCTGGGGACGTGCTGCTCCCACATCAGCTGTAGCATCCCTGCTGCTGGGCACAGTCACCAGTTATTCCTGTCAAGCTCTGGCCCCATGGGCCATCCCCCACACTGGGTGGCTGTGCTGGAGGAGGAGGTGGGGTTGGGACACTCTCAGCAGCTTTGCTCAAGTCCTCTGTGCAGCCACCAAGCCCTGGTTGCGTGGTCTCATCACATTCTAATGTGGACCTCTCTGCAAGAGGGGATGGGCTGAGCAGGGGAATCATCTCCTGGGTGTGTGTAACATCCTGAGGAGGAGGTGGAAAACCCATGACATGAGAGAGCCTCCTGCCCAGAGTCTGCAGCCTCAATAGCAAGGGGAAAGCAAACCACCTGGAAAACGTCATCCCTGCAGGATGCAAATTCCCTTAAAACTGGTGGTGGAGATGCACAGGGCAATTACTGAGCTGAAACCCCATCTCTTTCTCCCCAGAGGCTGACAGTGGGTTTGCCACTGGCCACCCGCTCCCAGGCAGCTGATGCACAGCTCCTCAGTGCTGGGAAGCTCACCCTTCCCAGCGGAGCGGCTCTGGCTGTCAGAGCCCGGGTCAATATATGGTAATGGGGCTTTGAAACCGTGCTGCTGCGGGAGCCACTGCCGAAGACTCTGATTCACAGCTTCCCTCCAGTGCTTTCTCCCCGCAGTGTGCACAGAGAAGGAGACTAAAATAAATAAGAGTAGAAGGGAAAGGGAGGAAGGGAGCTTAAATTATAAATGAGGGCTAAGTTTCTGGGCTCCCACAGGCAGCTCAGCTGAGCAGTGTGGGGGACAGAGGCAGCGGTCTCCTGTGCACCCCATTTTTGCAAATTCCTCCCCCCCCTGCAGAGTGGGGCTGGCAGAGGTCGGGGTCTGCCCGGGAGCATGGCACCATGCCAGCCTACCTGCCTCCCTGTTTGCTGTCACTTGTCTGTCCCCATGGGTCAAATCTGGAGGGTCCCACAGTCCCAAAAGGGATCCCTGTAATTAGCGTTACCTGACAAGCTGCTAATGAGGTCTGGTGATGGTCTGGTTTTGCCACTCCATGGGATGTGCCCTCTCCCTGGTCCAGAGGACTGGACAGCCCCATGGCAGCAGGCAGGGACGGGACCCCCACTCATGGGTGCTGGTGTGGAGGCACTGGGGGTGTCACAGACCCATGATCCAGCCAGGTTGATGTGAGTGGGGGAGCAGTGGGGTTCCCATAAATCAGTGTGGGGGAAGAAGAGGGTGCTGGGGAGGTGCTGGGTCTGCCTTCCCTCCACCCCCTTTTGATTTCGCAAGAAAATTGGTGACCCCCCACCAATTTAAGAGAAAACCCACGCGTGGGGCATGAATCACCAGGAGCTCATCCCTGGGGCTGAGAAATGGAGGAGCTCAGCTCCATCCCTGCAGGCGAAGGTGCAAACCCGCCCATCCCTGAAGCAACGGGGCCAGGGTGCATCCTGGCAGAGGGGTCCCATCCTGCCTGGGCCCATGGCCTGGGGACCAGGGTGGCCTGGGGAAAGCCCAAAGCCCGGGCTCGCACACAAAGTTTTTGACATTCCCAGCAGCTTCCACAAGATGGACCTCAGAGCGAGAGGAGGTGCCGGGCAGGGGGACACGTCCCATCCCATCCTGTCCCATCCCATCCCATCCTGTCCCGCCTGCTCTCGCCATACCAGCCCGAGGAGGCTCAGAGTCTGGCCAGGCGAGCTCCAGCATGGCACGGCCTCCCGGGCTCTGCCTGCTGGCCCTGCTGGGGCTGGGGCTGGGAGCGGGGGGCTCACCCGCCTGCCAGGACCCTCGGGGCCAGCCCCGCCGCTGTATGCCTGTCTTTGAGAACGCCGCCTTCGGCCGAGCCGCCCAGGCCACCAACACATGCGGTTCACCCCCCGAGGACTACTGCCTGCAGATGGGCGCCCGCCACACCAGCGCCCTGTGCCACCGCTGCGATGCCACCGACCCCCGGCACCACCACAACGCCTCCTTCCTCACTGACTTCCACAGCCAGGAGGAGAGCACCTGGTGGCAGAGCCAGTCCATGGCCTTCGGCATCCAGCACCCCAACTCCGTCAACATCACCCTCCACCTGGGTAAGTGCCAGTGGGAGCCCCTGTGGGGCCGGCGAGGGAAACCTGCAGTGGGTGCATCAAGACCCGGGTGCATGGCTGGGGGAATGGATGCTTCTGCACCCGGCAGCTCTTGGTGCTGCTTTTGGGTTAAAGGCAGGACCCTCCCCAGGGCTTTTAGGGGATGCAAGGAGGGAGATGCCCTCTGCGAAGCGCTGCGGATAGATTGCTGAAAAGTCCTGGGGAGGGTCTGTCCTGTCCCTTAGCAGAGCCACAGCCCCTTGCAGGGTGAGGATGCCGGTGGCTGTGCCTGCTTGTGCCACTTCCCAGCCAGCCGTTCCCGGGGTGTCTGCCCTCTTGCTGCCCCAAGGCTGCTTTTTAAGAATTACGCAAGTTTGCGGAGCAGGAGGGAGGCAGGGGGAGGCACGGACCCCACCACGAGAGCCCTGCCTCTGGGGTGAGCGCCATGGGTGCCAAACCTGTGCCGTTTCACCCCCGTGCATTGCTGAGGATGCCCGTTATGTCTGGGGGGGGCAGAGCTCTGCACACACCGCTTAGCCCCAGGAGGCTTCCCCAGCTGGGATCCGACCCTCTACATGTTAACTATTGTGCAAGCTGCCCGCTTGGAGAGTACTTAAACCCATGGGGCATGCCTGGCATTTTAAAAAGGATTTTTAACATTTTCCTGCCATCTAAACTACCCTGGCTATTGACCAGCGCTGTAAAATCTTCATTCTCTGCCGTCTCCTGCCACCTGCATGCCAAAGGGGGGTAGCGGAGGGGCTGCGGTTGGAGCTGGTAAGGGGACAGCTGAGCACTGGCATGGCAGGTAGTCGTGCTGGTGGGACACGGCGACTGGAGTCGGAGTGGAGGTGGAGGGTCTGTGCGTGCCCCAGTGGGGACATGGGAGCTGCCCGGCTGGGCGGAGGTCACCGCTTTCCCAGCCCCCTGTGAGCAGGCAGACATCTGGTCCTCATCCTCGGGCTGGGGCTGGGCTCCCCGCCGGGCATGAGAAGCGATGCTGGAGGAGCCTGCCAGCCCCACTCCCCGCTCCCGCTCCTGCCAGCCCCACGGGAGGGGATCGGCCAGCCCCTCGCCCATCTGGTGCAGGCTGTCAGAGCGCCCCAAATTCCTTCGTGTTTGATCTGGAGTGTAGACAACCCAAATGCAACCTGCACGGTTGAACAAGCTGCTGCTGGCTCCTCTGGTGGCCGGTGTGTCCCGTCCCTCCCCTCCCAGTTCACATCCAGCATGGATTTTCTTCATTTCAGCCTCTGGCATGGGAAGCTGGTGGCCATCTCCAGGACAGCCAGGCGACTTTGTGGCCACCAGTCCCGACTCAGCACATGGATGTGTGTGGGCTCCCAGCACGCTGATGGATGCAGTGGCCCCTTGTCCCAGCCCGAGCTCCCTGAGCCTTGGGGCTTCCTTCCCAGTCTCTGCCTTTCTCCTGGCTCTTCCCCAGCTCCTCTGCCAGATCCTGCTGGATCCCGTGCTTGGGTTTCCAGTGGAGTCTTGTCCAGTCCCTGTGACCGCCCTGCTTGTGTCTGTCTCCCATTAACACATCCAAGGCCATAATGTTGCGTCGAGCTCGTCTTCACCCCCGGTCCCTGTGCCCCTTCCTGAGCCAGAGCATCCCTCTGCAAATGTACCCTTGTTCCTGCACGGCTCATATATCTTGCCATACTAAAAAGTGCCATTTTGGTACCCGGCGCATTGCTGTCTGACCTTTCCAATAGCCTCCGGGCCCTGTTCTTGTCCCAGCTGCAGACCTTTTTATTGCTACCTTAATGCTTTCACTTGGGTTATGGAGGAAAAGCCCAACCAGCCCCTGCAGCCCCTGGGAGATGACCAGGACAGTAATTGGGGTTTCTAACCCACGTCGGGCATCACTGCCAGCCTGCTCGTCTTGCTCAGTCCTGAGTCAGACGTCTTGTAGGTTCTCCAGCGTGGTTACCTGGGGAGCTTATTAAATAAGCTATCAAATGAGTTGGACAAGACCTGTGTTTACCTGCATGCTGTTGATTGGCGTTAATTAGATTATCCTCCTTTAAATCTCTCTTCTCTGGGAGGTTTCAGCCATGCCGTTACAGTGTATCGGACTTGGAGCGGATCGATAATCCTGAGCACCCCTGGCCGTTGCATTTACCCGATCAGAGATCAGGGAGCAACCCAAAATATTCACAGGCTTCCAAAGGCAACAGGCACGGGGACTCCTCGGTAGCTCTGTGAACACCAGTGGCTTACGCCAGGGTCTCTAGATCAGGCGGTATCTGCATCTGTGACTCTGACTTTGATTTTCCCGTGGGATGCAAGCCTGTGGCAGGCTCCTGGAGCTGAGGTCTGGGGGGGGCCGGAGGCGGCTGGGGACATGTAGGTGACGTGACTGTCCCACACGCTGCGCTCTCCTCTCCGAACTCCTCTGCCCAGAGCCCCCAGTGCGGGATGAGCTGCAGTCTGGGCTCTGCAGGAGGTGGGTGAATGCTTTGTTTGGAGGACAACACAGCTGGGAGAGCATCCCAGGGTCCTGGTGTCGTCACCCTCAGCCACCAGCACACCCGCCCAGTGTCCCCATGCCACGGCACGCCCAGCTTTGGGACACGGTACACTTTCCCGAGCAGGAAAGGGGAGACAAGCAGCCCGGGTTATTTTCTGGATTTTTTTGGTTTGTTTTTTTTTTTCCAAGCAGAATTTGGCTGTTTAAAAGGCCTGTCTGGGAAAAGCAGACGCTCCCTCGGGATGATTCCCCATGGCAGTGAGTCTCCCCCATCCCAGCTGGAGGCACCCCTTGGGGTCCCCCAGCCGTCCCCTCCCCTCGCACAGGGCTTCTCGGGGCAGGGGCTGTTTATTGACACAGCACCGAGCTCCCTTCCTCTCCCAGAGGAAACTGCTCTGGGAGGCGATGGCCCCGACCTCTCTGTTTGGGCAGACGTCCCCCCCGGGACCGTGCTGTCTGGGAACTGGTGCCCGCTGAGCGTTCCCCGCCCCTGCAGGGTGCAGGGCAGGGAAACCCTGGCTGGAGGGGTTCCGGAGGGAGGTGCATGGAGCACAGTGGTGGTGGGACAGCCTGGTTGCAGCCCCTTCTTGGCCCTTGTCACCTCTGCGTGGGCTGCAAGTGGGTCTGTCCCCTCCTCCCCGGGCGCTCCCTGCATCCCTGATGGGAGGCAGCTGCTTTTCCCAGCACCGGTAGCCAGGCTGCCTCGGCTCCCCCGCAGCAAAGTCGCAGCACATATGCGACAGTATTCATATGGGCCCAATTAAAGGCTTGTTTTCCTAGTCCCGGAATAACCCCTTTAACATTCCCAACTCATTATTTTTTCAAATAAAGCCAAAACCTTGCAGCTAATTGTTTTGCGCTGTCAGGAGCGGTGCTGTTATGGAGCAATCCAGTCTTTGAGCTGGTCCTTCATCTCTGGCAATTAAGCAGTTCTGATGTTCACTTTGGTGTTTTCTTTTTCCCCTTTTTGCTAATTCTTTCAAGCACTTTCAGAGCTGCACCGGCCACCCCAGGGATTGGTGGCTTCTCTTTGCTTCATCCTGGCAAAGATGGCAGTGATGCCGGGTCCCGGCACGCGGCTCCCCGTGACGAGACCAGCCTTGACCCTTTCCACCTCCCCATCCCTGTGGCACCGCTGCCCTGGGATACTGCTCAGTGCCGTGGGCCTGGCTTTTCCCCTCTGGCTGCTGGTTAAAGCCTGGCTTTGCAGCGGCTCCTTGCCCATGCAACCCGCCTGCTGCATCCATGCAACGGGGGGGGTGGCTGCACTGGGGAGAGAGGGAATTTGGGGCTGATGGGGTTTGGGCTGCAGCAAGGTGGGGCTGGTTAAGGGTGGCTGGACGGTGATTTCTGCTTTGCATGAAAATATTCGTCTTCTAGCTGTGGTGGGGAGGGGGGGTCGGTGTCCACGGGGGGAGCAGGGGGTTGCTGGCAGCCATGCAGGACGGGACACGGGGATAATTTCAGCCCTGGTGCAGGCTGTGGTGCCCACTGGGCGGCCAGCGGAGGTTGAGAGCGTGGTGGGTCTGTCCCCAGGCAAAGCCTACGAGATCACCTACGTGCGGCTGAAGTTTCACACCAGTCGCCCTGAGAGTTTTGCCATCTACAAGCGCAGCCGCGCTGAGGGGCCCTGGGTGCCCTTCCAGTACTACAGTGCATCCTGCGAGAAGACCTACGGGAAGCGGCCGCGGCACTACCTGCAGCCCGGGGAGGACGAGCAAGTGGCCTTCTGCACCGACGAATTCAGTGACATCTCCCCGCTGAGCGGGGGCAACGTGGCCTTCTCCACCCTCGAGGGACGTCCCAGCGCCTACAATTTTGACGGGAGCCCCGCGCTGCAGGTGCCACCAGGGTGGGAGGGGCGTGGGTGCGTCGTGCCCCAGGACTGGGTGAACCAATGCAACCACCCAGGGTTAAAAGCGCCTGTGGTGCCCTGCACCCCTGTAGGAAAAGGTGTAGGATGCATCCCAGTCGGGGTGGGAAGCAGGTGTCCCAGACACCTTGGCCAAGGCGCCTTCCCCATGTCCCCTGCAGGAATGGGTGACCGTCACCGACCTGCTCATCTCCTTGAACCGCCTCAACACATTCGGGGACGACATCTTCAAGGACCCCAAGGTGCTGCAGTCGTACTACTACGCCATCTCCGACTTCTCCGTTGGTGGCAGGTGAGGGGGAGCCGGGCTGGGGCGAGGGCAGGAGTGGGGAGACCTCGGGGCTGTGGGGTTGGGGGACCTGCTCCCCACCTCGGTCTTGTTCGAATTGCGGTTTTGGGGCAAACTGCTCAGATGTGGCTTCCTCCATCTGTGAACCGGAGCTGGCAGTGCAGAGACGGGTGATGAGACCTGGAACCCTTTGAGCTGTACACGAAGGAAGGCCCTATCCCACTTGCTGCCAGCTGTATTTGCCTTGCCCCCTCCCAGCCCCAAGGCTTTTAATGGCAGTGGGGCTCATGCTGCTCCTCCTGTGACCCTGCTTGGTCCCTGGGCACAGCAAAAGAGGGGTCCTGGGGTGCCAGCAGAGAGCTGTCCCAAGGCCACGAGGCTGGTGGAGGAGCTTGGTGTTGGCATGGCCACGGCCCAAAGAGCCGGAGAGGCTGCCGGCGGGATGGGGAAGCTGATGTGGGACAGACATCAGAGGGACAGAGGTCAGAGGGACAGACCCACTGCCCATGGGCTGTGCTACATGTGCCCTTCCCAGGCTGGGGGAGTGGGAAACCTCTCCATCTCGGTGGGAGCTGCTTCCCCCGGGGAAGCGGGGCCAGGGCTGCTCCCAGCCGTCTGGCAGCCCCTGTTGCTGCTGTCCCACCCCCCTGGGCCCCAGCAGCTGGAGCTGGTTAGCATCTCACACAAGCCACCCTCCGCGTGTGACCTCCCCGCTGGTCGGGCCGGGATCGCCTCGGGGACGTGGCAGGCAGCCTCGATGGCTGCTAGCACAACCCGAGCTGCTTTCTGCCCCACAACCACCCCAAGGAAGCTGCCCCAGCAGCGGGGCCACATGCTGCACAGCCTGGGCATCGTCCCGCTGTCGGCTGCTGCCCACGCCTGTGCTCAGGGCGGCTGCTCCACGCGCCGGGGTCTTTTGCTGCAGGTGCAAATGCAATGGCCACGCCAGTGAGTGCGCGCCCGACGGGGCTGGGCGCCTGGTCTGCGTGTGCCAGCACAACACGGCCGGCACCGACTGCGAGCGCTGCCAGCCCTTCTACCAGGACCGGCCCTGGGCTCGTGGCACTGCCGAGGCTGCCAACGAGTGTCTCCGTGAGTATCGCCCAGGCTGGCCCCGTGGTCACGGTGTGGGGCTGCTCCCAGTGGGCTGCACTGGTGCTTCATCAGCTCATCCAGCACCTCCTGCCCTTCCCGCATGGGTAGAAAGTGCCTGCTCCAATTTGCAAGGCTGGTCTGGGCGGGGAGCGAGGCTTTACGTCCCAGGGCCCCCCTTCACAGCATCACCCCAAGGATTCCCTAACATTTTCTTACCCCATGCATGCAGCCATCTGCTCCGTGCACGGTGCTGCACTCCCAATGGCAGAGGCATTCCTGAAAGCCAAGCAGCGCCTCTGGCTCATCCAGCCCCCCAGGAGGTTGCTTTAACCCCTGGGTGAGCCCTGTGCCCACCAGGTACCACTGGGCTGCAGCCGACCACCCTTCTTGCCCACCCACCCCACCCCCCCACAGCTTGCAACTGCAGTGGCCGCTCAGACGAGTGCTTCTACGACCGGGAGCTGTACCGCCGCAGCGGGCATGGGGGCCACTGCCGCAACTGCCGCGACAACACAGCCGGGCCCCACTGCGAGCGCTGCCGGCAGAACCACTACCGCTGGGAGCAGTGGGCAGCCTGCCAGCCCTGCCACTGCCACCCCGCAGGTGCGTGGGGCTGCGCTGAGCCCAGCTCCGGTGTGAACCCCTGCCCTAGCCAGGGCTCGGCTGGGGGGGGATGGTTTTGGTCCATCCTCCCTTGCCTGGGGTCTCCCCATCTTCCCTCCGTGTCTCTCCCCATCTGGGGTTGAGCCTCAGGGCTGGCTGGGGTCCCTGCAGGCTCCCTACAGCCCCAGTGTGACAGCTCGGGGACCTGCCTCTGCAAAGCCAACGTGACGGGCTGGAAGTGCGAGCGCTGCAAGGACGGCTACCACAGCCTCAGCGAAGGCGGCTGCAGGTGAGGGGGAGCC
>BOSO01009443.1:98897-124413 GCA_018403395.1 Gorsachius goisagi | reverse complement strand
ACCCCAACACGGGGCATTGCACCTGCAAGGAGAGGGTGGAGGGGCACTTGTGCAACAGGTAAGTGCTGTGGGATGGGGATGAGACCACGGCCCCGCTCCAGGCTGGGATCAATGCCGGGGCTTGGTACTCAGTGCAGGGCAGGCGTCTTCGCCCCTGTGGGGCATTGCTGCTCCCCCAGCCCCTACGCATGACCCCTCGCAGGGGCTTTGCCACGGGAATCCGGCGGGGTTGGTCCCTGCAGGGGCCCTGGCTAGCTGGCGAGGCCATGGGGCTGCATCCCTCTGGACCATTGGGACTGGGCTCGCTCAGGGCTACCACCAGTGTCCCCCTGGGATGCTGCTGTGGTCCCCCGTGGCTTTGCCTGCCCCACGCCATGTGCTCCTGTTTCCTCCCCATGCCCAGGTGCCAGCCAGGCTGGTTTAACCTGCAGCCCCACAACCCTGATGGCTGCACCAGCTGCTTCTGCTACGGCCACTCCACCGCCTGCACGGCAGGCGATGGCTACGAGGTGACCCACGTCCGCTCTGACTTCAGCCAAGGTACCGACCCCACAGCCCCGGGTGAAACAGAAGGCACAGCTGTGCCAACTCCAGCCAAAAAACTCGGGCAGTTTAGGAAGGCTGCAGCTGAGCATCCTGCTCTAGAGCTCAGCACCCCCCTTTGGGGCTGAGCACCTTGCTCTGGGGTTGAGCAGCCCCCCTTTGGGGCTGACTGATGGTGGTGACAGAGGGTGATTTCTCTGGCTTGTCCCTATTTTGCTGTTAAATCTCTGCTTTTGCCCACAGCTCCGTGGGGCCAGGCTCTCCCTGGCTCCCTGCAGCATCCCCCCATGCTGACCTGCTCCTGAGGCTGTGCAAGGCTCAGGGAGGGCTGGGGACTGCACATGGCCATCCTGCCACACCAGGGACTGCAGGAACACTAAAAATCAGCTCAGAAAGATAAAAACTGAAAGGATGGAGCCTGATGGGAACTTTCCCCCTTTTCCCCTCCTCTGCCCATCCTCGACTGGGCTGGCACAGCGGGATGGGGTGCTCCTGCCCAGCTGCAGCCAGGGCTGTGCGTGGCAGGGCTGGATGTGTGCGGGATGTTCGGGGAAACCCTGCCATCTGCCGCGCAGCCCGACGCGTGCAGCCCTGGCTGCGGGCACACCATGGCCCCCGCTGCGGCCCCCGCTCCCGGGGACCCCCGCCAGCACCCCGGCAGGGTGCAGGCACCCGTGGCAGACAGCCTGGCTCTCTGCCTTGCCTGTACCCCGACAGGGTGCACAAGCCAGACAGCAGATGGAGGCGAACACGCCAGGCGCGGGTTTATCCCAATTGCCTTTAAACCACGCTGCCAATTGCTGTACTGCTGTAACGTCTTCCACGGCCTTGAAACGCAGCCAGGCTTTAAACCCTGTCTTTTTTCCACCCTTCATGCAGCCAGTTTGGGGCTGCTCCTTTAGGGACAAATTTGGCAGGGTTGCCAGAGGCTCAGCGTGGCTGGGCAGGGTGCAGCCACACACCTTCCTGCAGCCCCGCTCCCCAAAGCGCTCCCCAATCTGCAGCTGAGCTGGATCAGCTGGAATTTTTCTGTGCTGGGTGAAAGGGCCCAAATTCGGGGTGATTTGATAATTGAGTGCAGCCCACTTAATAGCTGGGGAGAGATTTCCAAGTGTTCTTCCTGCAGGCGCCCAGGGCTGGAAGAAATAAGTAACCCTGGGGAGCAGAGGGGGGGAGTTTAACTGATTTCCGAAGGAAACCAACTTAATGCAATTACGCCCCATCTCTCCCTGGGCTTCCTGCACTCTCCAGCCCACAGTAACGTTGGAAGCACACCACAGGCAGGGAGGGCAAAAGTTTAAAGATAATAATTTCCTCCAAATCTAAGAAAATAAACAGAAGCGGGGGGGCAGCAGCTAGGGCCACTCGCCAGCGTGTGAGAGCCCAGAGCCCGGCGGAGCAGGGTGTTATAAAGCGCTGGTCCCTTACAAGACCCTGAGAGCCTCGGGGAGAGGGGCAGAGCCCCTGGAAGCAGCACCCAGCTGGGGTTGGGCTGCTGGGGACTCGCTGCTCCCTGCGCCCACGCACTGCCACTGCGTGCTGTCACGCAGGGCTGGAGGGCTGGGCTGCCACAGCTCCGGGCACCGCGGACCTGCCTCTGCGTTGGGCTGATGGGGAGATTGTCACCGAGTGGGACGGAGAGGAGCCGGTGGATTTTCTTGCACCAGGTATCGCCCCCGGGGTCGTGGGAACCCCCCGATGCTCTCGTGGGACATCCCACTGCTACGCTGGTGCATGAGGCGCTGGGCTCCATCCCAGAGCCGAGCATGTTTCAGTAACAGAAGGCAGTGGTGGGTATTGGAGCAGTGGGTCAGGACCCTGGGTGGGCAGGTTGGAGCTGGCCCTGCTCTAAGAGGGTGACTGGCTCTTGGTGATGCTGGTGGGAACAGGACCGTGCTGGGATCTGCAGCAGGGTTGGTACATCCATGTCTTACAGACTTTCCTTCTCTTTCTCCTTGCAGAGAAGTTTCTGCAGGACCAGCGTCTCAGTTACGGGCAGCTCCTGTCCCTGCTGCTAGGACCAGAGGGGAACAGGACGGGGACGGAGACCAGGGTGCCCCTGCTCCAGGTCCAGCTGGTGCTGGAGGGCGAGGGGATGGAGATCACCATGTCAAGCAGTGAGAGCCAGCCCCAGCGTGGAAAGCAGGCTGTCACCTTCAGGTACCCACTGCGGTGCCTTGGGGAACCCTGGCTGGGTTTGGGACACAGCGTGTCTGATCTTGCCTGGGCTGCCCTGTGCTGTAGGGCTCAGCCTCGCTCCCTGTCCACCTTGGGGATTTAAATGTGCCCCCATCACTGAGCCCGGGTCTTGGTCAAGGAGTCAAGCTCCCCTGTGGCGTGTGGCTGTCAGGGTAGCTCTGTCCTTCCTCCCACATTCCTTCTCCAACAGGCTGCACGAGGCAGAGGAGGGTGCGGAGCCTTCGCTGTCAGCCTTCAGCTTCCAGCGCCTGCTCTCCAACCTGACCACCCTTCGCCTCCGCGTGAGCCACAGCCCTGTGCCCGGTGGGTGACTCCATGCCAAATCCCCGTGGGGACCGAGCTGGGATGGGGCTGGGGACATCGACGCAGCATCAGGCTCTCAGGGGCAAGAGGCATTGCAGGGGGTGTGCTGGGGTAGGGGCTGGCTCCTCTCTGTGAATAACCCCTAGGCTCTCCAGGAGGTATTTTGGGGTCCTCTACGCCTGTCTGGAGCATTTCCTGGCAGGATAGAGCGAGCGGGGCCAGGGGACGTGCCACTCCATTCTCACGCTGCTCTCCCTCCTCACAGGGAGGCTGTCCCTGAGCGAGGTCCAGCTTGCGTCTGCTCGCCCCGGGCCAGGGCCACGGGCGGGCTGGGTGGAGGAGTGCACATGTCCCCCAGGCTACACCGGCCAGTTCTGCCAGTCCTGCGCGCCCGGCTTCAAGCGGGAGATCCCCTTCGGCGGCCCCTTCGTCAGCTGCGTGCCCTGCGCCTGCAACCAGCACGGGGACTGCCACCCCCTCACAGGTCCGCACCCCCCAGCCCCTCCGCTCAACCCATGGCTGCGCGCACGGGCGATGAGTTCATGGCTTTGCTTGTTTCTGAGCCATGCTGGAAACCATCCATGAGGTTGCGGTACCCAAAACTTGCAAGTGGAATTGCTTGGCTGGTCATAGGGACTGGGTACGTAACCGCTGAGACAGAGATAATTAGCGGACTGCAATAACGGTGGTAATTTATAATAGGAGGGGCATCCTTCATGGTACTTTATGATCTTAAAGGAGGAGAAAGGAAAGGTGCTGGTCCCCAGCAGGGCCGGGGAGACAGGGGTCAGGGCAGCACAGAGGCAGAGATGTTTTGCCAGGATGGGTCTCGCAGGCAGCATCGCTACCTGAGGAGTGCAGCAGGACTGGGCGCAGCCCCGATGCCTGCAAACTGGGGGCGAACCTAAGCAGAGAAACGAGTAAAAGAGCAGGAAAACACAGTGGGGGCCAGGCTTTTGCAGGAAGGCACCAGAGGGGCTGGCGCTCGTGCTGCCAGCCCAAGCCCTGCTCTGCCTCCAGATCCCGCTCGGAGGTGCATGACTGCAGCAGGGACTGCAGTCTGAGGGGAGGAAAAAGCAAAAGCAAAGTCTTCAGGGCAGTGTGGCTGTGTCTGGGGTGGTTTGCAGGGTGTTGGCTCTCCCCTCTCCTGCCAGGCAAAGTGTCCAGGTGGCTTTGGTTGGGGAAGGAGGGGCAGGATTGCAAACCGCTGCCCGCTGGCTGCGTGAATCTAGCACCAGCCTCGCTGCTCTGGGCCCCAGGGAAAGGCAGATCAGAGCCATGAGGGGCTTGTGAGATGCTGCCATGCTCCCCATCCACCCCTGCCAAAACCAGCAGCTCCGATCAGTGGGGAGTGACAATAGCGCCCAGCCGGGATGGAAAGGGCTGGAAGAGGCGTTGTGCCCAGCGAGTGCCCCTGCCCTGCCAGCGGAAAGGCGGCGGCAGCTCTGCAAACTCGCCCCTCGTCTCTCAGAGCCGGGGCTGGCGCCGCCGGCTGCACAATCCCCAAGGATGGGGCCAGGCTTTTGATGTCCCAGCCTGGGCACTGCCAGCCCGCACACTTCCTTTCGTTTATTTTTCCATTCCTTCCTGCCACCCACTTTTCCTTTCTTTTTGATCGTCTGGCTCTGCCTGGATGCAGGAAAAATGGAAAAATGCCCGTTCCCTCCTGCGCAACCCGCCTGCTATGACCCGACCCCACAAATCATGGGGAAAAATCCTCCACCCTGGCTCCTTCTCTCTCTCCTGTCAAGCAGAGCATCTGCCTGGAGGTGGGGGGGTTCCTCGAGCATCCTTCCTCCTCCTCCTCCTCCTCCTCCTCCTCCCAGCTGATTTCGGAAGGCTGTGACTCACCAGCTCGGCTCGCGAGGAGACGCTCGCTACCCACTGGGTGCCGGCCGGCTGCTTGTGTTTTCCATGACAGGCTGGAAACGACACGCCTCGTCGCTGAGAAATGTGTTGTCGATTATCACAGGCGCCGACAGACTCCGTGCATGTTGACGGTGCTGCCTGCGTGCGCCAGCGCCGCCTCGTCCCCGCATGGCGGGGGAGCGCGGAGCTGGTGCTGGGGCCCAGGCTTCTTCTCCAAAACCAGAAGGTTTTTGAGCAAGGATGGGGAAGGGAGGGAAAATATTCCATGTCCTGGCTGGGGATGTGTAATCCCAGCGTGTTCCCTTGGCTGGATCTGTGCATCCCTCTCGGCACCTGCGTTCTGCCATGCTCAGCACTTGGCTCTCCATCCCTCCCCTGGTCCCTGCTGTTATTCAGGGCTGGGTTTTTGCAGACCCTCAGCTCCATTTTCCCCCTCACAGGGCACTGCCAGTGCTTGCACAACACAGAAGGTCCCTCCTGCGAGCGCTGCAGCCCCGGGTTTTATGGCAACCCCTTCCTAGGGCACTTCGATGACTGCAAGCCGTGCCCCTGCCCCGGCCACTCGCCCTGCACCGAGGTGCCCGGCAGCGGGGAGGTGGTCTGCACCCACTGCCCCCCCGGGCAGAGAGGTGAGGCTGGGGGCGGGTGGGTGAGGGGGCTGCAGGCAGCGTCGGCACAGCCAGCCCCTCCCCATCTTTTTGCCTTCCCCAGGAAAACGCTGTGAGCTCTGCGACGATGGGTTTTTTGGGGACCCGCTGGGGCAGAGGGGCCCTGTGCATCCCTGCATCCCCTGCCAGTGTCATGGGAATGTGGATCTCAATGCCGTGGGGAACTGCGACCCCGTGTCTGGCCGGTGCCTGCGCTGCCTGTACAACACGACAGGCGAGCACTGCGAGAGGTGTCGGACGGGCTTCTATGGGGATGCGCTGGCTCCCGACCCTGCTGGGAAGTGTGCACGTACGTACGGCCCTGGGGGCCGACCCTGCTCCCCTGCAGCCCTGGCTGATGGCGGGGGATGTGGCCCTCCATGTTGTGAGGGGCTCAGCCCCGGCGCCCCATTCCCACTGCCCCATCCACCAGCCCCATGCTGGGATGTAAGCAGTATTTTGTCTCCCATAGCTTGCGATTGCAACCCTGATGGCTCAGCCCCGGGGCTGGAGGGCTGCGATCCCAGCACGGGCCAGTGCCACTGCCTCCCGCATGTGACGGGCAGAGCCTGCGGGCTCTGCCAGCCTGGCTACTATGGCCTGCAGCCCGCCGTGGGGTGCAAGAGGTGTGTGGGGTACGGCGTGGGGCTGTGAGGGGGCAGCAGTGGCTCTGTGTCCCCTGCTCCTGTCTCTGCTCTTTGCATCCATTGCTCCCTCATCACCCGCTGCCTCTCGGTGCCAGCTGCGAGTGCCACTCGACGGGGTCACGGGAGAGTGGGTGCCACACGGTGACAGGGCAGTGCTCCTGCCAGCCTGGCGTCACGGGGAAGCAATGCGACCGATGCCACCACGGCTTCTTTGGCTTCTCAGCCAGGGGCTGCCGAGGTAACAGGGATGGGGACCACACCTTGGTCCCTAAACCAGGGCTGGCAGCCATGGTGTGACACCTTTCTGCCACTGTCGCAGCCTGCAACTGCTCCCCGCTGGGCTCCGTCACCCCGCAGTGCCATGAGAACAGCACCTGCCTCTGCCACCCTGGCTTCGTGGGCTACAAGTGTGACCGGTGCCAGGCCAACTTCTTCCCCGACCCGCCAAGCTCCCGCTGCCAGCAGTGTCCTGCCTGCTACGGGCTGGTGAAGGACGAGGTGCAGCCTGTGCCCTGCCGAGGTGAGCACAGCACCCCGGCCCCTGCACTGCCTCACTGTTCCCCTGTGTCCCCCTGTGTCTTGCCCGCAGGCAGACCGGCTGAAGGCCAGGCTGCAGGAGATGGAGGAATGGCTGCAAAAACCAGGCTGCGATGCCCGCCTGGACCAGTCCCCCATGCTGGGAGATGCACCCCGGGGAGACGGGCTGCCCAGCCCTCGCCCCCTGCAAGGTACGGGGGGAGACCCACGTGGCCCCTCTGGGGCCCCTCTGCTCCTGCAAGGTGCTGCGACATGCTGGGTGGGTGCAAGGAGGTCCCAGGTCAGCGGTGGGCTCAGCGTGGGCGATGGGGTGACCGAGAGGGGGAGGACAGCTGGGGGGGCCATGCCTTTTTGTGTAGGTCATGGCACCGCACGGATGCTTGCACCCATGAGGTTTTGGAGCAGCCGGTGATGGGCATTACTGGGGGCTGAGCATCGGCACATCCCTGCTGCATCCCTGGGTCCCTCCTGAGCACCCGGGGGGGGACTGTCTTCTCCTTTCATTAGCAGGCAGATGAGGGGGTGCTTGGCCATGGGGCAGCCCCACAGGCAAGTGGGGAGCCCCGGCGCACCCCCGTGGGCAATGAGCAACTGCTTGTGCTGCCCACAGGTGCCCGGGCTGCTCTCTCAGCGCAGGTGGGGCGGCTGGCAGGGTTGCTGGGCACCACGTGGGGCCGTCTCAGCAACGCCAGCCAGGCCACCGGCTGCTCTGGCCATGGACCCCCCAAGACCTGCATCCTGCTGTCAGAGATCAGGGCCGTGCTGCAGTCGGCGCAGCGGGAGATCCTGCACGCTGCGGACACCCTGACTACCATGGTGCGGGCTCCTGCTGGCCCCGGGCTTCCAGGGGGGCTGGTGGGCATCCTGGGGAGCGGTGAGATGTGCAGGTCTGGTGGGGTGGGATGTGACCAGCACCACAGGTGAGTGGGAAAGCCCAGGGTCCGTGTGGGTATGTGCCTCCTTGCAGCTGAGTCACGAGGAGCTTTTTCCCTTGCAAACCTCCTCCAGCCCTTCAGGAGATTCTCAGTGGTGCTGGGCCAGTGGGGTCCAGGGGTCCCTTGCTCCCCACGGGGGTCTCATTGCTGCTGTTTGCTTTTCAAGGAGATTCCCCAGGAAATCCCTCAGCAGCCCACAAACTGGAGCCGCCAGGCGCTGGAGGCACGGGAGCTGGCTGAGCGGTACGCCTGCAAGTCCCGCACCACCGGCTCTATCGGCCAGGACAGACACTGGGCTGGGACCCTCCTCCTGTTCCCGGGCTCTCTGCTCGTGGCTGGCAGTGGTGGATGGGGACGTGGGAGCCCTGAGCCTGGGCTTCATGGTCCCCATCACAGAGGGTCCACATGAGCCTGACCCTGTCTGATCCCAGCACAGGCAGAGGAGGCTGCCTGCCCTGCTGGGTGTGTGGGATGGCCACTCCTTTCCCAAGAGGCCGATCCTAATATCATCTCTCTGGGTGTCCTTGTCCCTGCAGCCACGAGGACGCCGCAGTGCAGGTGGAGGCAGTGGTGGGGAGAGCGCTGCGTGCCTCCAACGCCAGCTCTGAGCTCCTGCGGAGCCTGCTGGAGGGGAATGCCATGCGGGAGGTGCAGCGTGAGCTGGAGGCCGGGTGAGGGGCTGGCAGAAATGGGGGGCTGGCAGCAAGGGGGGGCCTGGCAGGGCACTGCAGCCCCCCGCCCCTGGCCAGGTCACTTTTACAGGACTCAGCCATGGTGGTTTGGCACCTACCCAACAGGGACATGATTGAGTCTCGTCAAACTCATTGCACCAGTGTTGCAAAGTGGAGAGCCATGGTGCTCCGTGCTGCGGGTGTTTCATGCCCTTTCCCCCAGTGGTTTCCCCTACATCCCTGTTGGGGCCAGGTCCCAAACCATCATCTGCAGCCTTGGAGGAACCGAAGGACCCCAAGTAACTGTGCCGTCCTGTCCACGTAGGTATGAGGAAATCCAGCGGGCACAGGAGGAGCTGGGTGCTGGAGTGGTGGAAGTGGCAGTGGAGGCCAGCAGAGCTTTCACAGCCGTGCAGCAGGCAAACGCAGACATGGCTGAGAAACTTCTGCAGGTGGCTTCACTGGGGCAGGTGAGCAGCATCCAAGCTAAAGCTCCTGCTTGCATCCCTACCCCTAGCTTTACCCATTGCCCCCCTGGGTTGGGTGATGCTCTCATGGAGCCTTTGGCATCCCTGACCCCCACAGCAGGCGCTGTCAGTGCAGGCTGGAGCCCTGGCACAGGACCTGGCAGCGCTGGAGCAGGCAGCGCAGGCAGAGGAGCCGGCGGCTCAGCAGGCCATCGAGGCGTCCCGTGCTCTGGCAGCCAGATTGCGCCAGGAGCTGCAAAGGACTCGCGGCTTTGAGCAGGTGATTGCTGCTGGCTCACGTGGGGTGTCCCTGCAAAACAAGTGATGGGGACACCCCGCTCCAGCCAGAGCCATGGGCATGCTGGGTGCATCCCTCTCCTGCCTCCTACCCAGGGCACAGTGGGGTGGATGTGTCCCAGCCCCCTTGCTCCAGTGACCGGAGGGACCATGCCTGCAGCCAGGGGGTTGGGAGCAGATGCTTTGGGAGACGTCTCCCCTCGGGCTCCTGGATCTCCTGAGGAGCTCGCCCACCAAATGGGTCCTACATTTCCCAGCTGGGTGCAGCTTTTCACCCCCTCCCCAGCCTCACTCCTGCTCTCTTCTCCACAGCTGCGGGACCGGGCTGGCTCTGCCCATGGCACAGCCACCTTGGCCATCTCGCGTGGAAAAGCCGTGCTCTCTGATGCTGAGTCCCTCGTGGCCAGCTTAGAAGGTAAAGGGCGCCGGCCAGAGCATCTCTGGCCACAGCTCAGCTCTCAGTACTCTGGATGCCAAGGGGAGAAAAAGCCAGTTCGGTGACAGCCAGGTTGTCCCCGCAGGTATGAGGAAGGTGCTGGGGCATCGGAAGGGCCAGGCTGTCCTGAGCAGGAGGATGACACTTGTGCGGGACAAGGCGATGGCAGAGGCCCAGAGGAAGATTAAACAGGCAGAGAAGACACTGGGAAACTCCTTGTCCACCTCCACTGCAGCCCAGAGAATGGCCGGGGAGGCTGAGCAAATCTCTGGGGAGAGTGCCAAGGTTCGAGTGGAGGGATGTGGGGTGCAGGGAGCCCATGCTGGGCTGTGGGGCACAGCCAGACTGGCAGCTGTCACAGGCAGAGCCCAGCCTGTTGCAGGCAGGGGTGCAGAGCTCCCAAATACAGCTTCTGCTGCCCCTCCAGCACAGCCCACACATGACTATGAGCAGACTGGAGGGGTGCACCTGACCAGGGCCCCAGCCTGGGAGCCAGCCACAGTCCCCCTGCACGTCCCCAGGTGACTGTCCCCATCTCCATCCCTTTGCAGAGGGCACAGGCTGTGCTTCAGGAGGGCAAGCAGGCCCGCAAGCACACCAGCCAGCTTGCCATGCGTGCCAATGACACCCGGCGGGAGCTCTCCCGGCAGGAGCGTGTGGCTGAGAAGCTGAGGGGGGACCTGGAGGAAGCACGCCAGGTAAGTTGGGTCCCCTCAGGCAGCTGGTGTATGCCAGAGCCTGGAACAGGCTTTGCCCACTGCCCAGAGCATAGAGAGCAACTGGGATTTTGGGCTGCACTGTACAGAGAATCCCCTCCCCTCTCCTATCCAGCCATGGGTCAATGGTGTCCCTGATCTGGGTGTCTGTCTGTGTTGGAAGGTGGGGACAGAGGTGAGTGAGATGGCAAAAAGTGTCCAGGAAGCCCGGGGCTCACTCCTCTCTGACATCGAGACCCTGAATGACCTGCTGAGCAGCCTAGGTGAGACCCATGTGGGAGCAGGGTGCAGGCTCCCGGGGAAGGGGCAGGCTGCGGGGACCGGGGGCTCTCCTGCTCGCTGGTGCTGGGTCTCCTGCTCACTGGCCATCAGGGCTGAGCTGGGTGGCTTTCAGCGGAGATAGCTCAGGGTCTTAGCAACGCTACTTGAGGGCTCACATCTCAAGGAAAGCCATCGTGCAGAATGAATTGGGGCTTGCTGAATGTGTGTGCTCATGCTTGGTGTGGGGACGTTCATCGCCTCTGGCATCTCCAGGAGGAGCAGGGCTGGGCGAAGGGCTCAGTCCCTTTGGAACCGAGGGAGGTTCTGGGCTGGGTTTGCTCCTTGTTGCTGGTTGGTTTTGCTCCAGCTCCTCCTGCTTTGATCATCTGGGTATGTTTCTAAGTGCTCCAGGACTCCTGTGGCCAAGAAGTCTGGCAAAAGGATGAAAATCATCACCCATCTGTAAGAGAGAGACGTGCCCAGGCCCTCCCTGGAGCCACAGTCCTTATCTGTGATCACTGGGAAGCTGCAATGCCTCCATGCCCCGCTGCACCAGTTTGCCTGGTGCTGAGGGTCTGAGCTCCTGGAACATGTCAGAGCCTCTCCTGCCCAGCTCTCTGCCTCTGACCCGTGTCCTCTCCTCTTGCCCAGGCAACCTGGAGCAGGCTGCGCAGGTGGAGGCGGTGCTGAGTGCCGGGCGGCTGCAGCTGGAGCGGCTGTGGCTGCGCCTGGCCGTGCCGGGTGCCCTGGCCAGCCAGCTCAGCCTGCTGCGGCAGGAGGCGTTGCGGCAGCAGGAGAAGATCCAGGAGTTTGAGAGCGACTTGGCCGAGATCCGGGCCGACAAGCAGAACCTGGAGGACATTTTGCGGAGCCTCCCCAAGGGCTGCTCAAAGTGACAGTGACAGGTCCCTGGCCACTGCCCCATCACCTCCATGTCCCCCCGCACAGGGAATGGCAGAGAGAAGGACACCCTGCGTTCACCAGTATCGATCCCTCCTGCTGCTCTTCACGCTGCCCTCCATACAATATCACAGCCCAGATCCTTATCTGCACCAGTTCAGGCTCAGCGTCCCGAGTGCTCTGTGGCATGACTTCAGCCACCAGCTCTGTCCTTGGGGCAGGGGACAACCAGCTATGAGGGACCACTGATGTTTGTGTGAAGGATAGGAAGCCATCACAGGGTTGGTCTCTCACCATGGAGTGAACGAAAAACCATCACAGATCTCCATGCTAGCCACGTCCCTCCATCCCTTTTTCCCCACTGCAGCACAGTGTACGGGGGAGGGACAGCTTATCAAGTATGTAACGTACCAAAGCTGTAACACCCGGCAGTCCCTCCTGCCCCAGGAGATGAGAGAGGCTGTTGCATGCATGCTGGAAGCTGGTCCTGCTGTACAGGACCCTGCAGCGCGATGCTCTCGTGCTGTGGTGACAGAGGTGCAGAGATGAATCCCGGTGAAGCCAGGCAGACAGCTGCTCACCAGAGGGCACACAGCTTGCCTGCTTCCCAGGGGAAGGGAATTTGCAGCTGGGAGGGCTAAACTGGGGCCAAGCAGAAGCAAAACTGGACCTTTAACCAGCTCCTGGCAGGCAGGTGGGGGATCCTCTGCCTGCTGCAGGGTAAGAGCAGCTCTGCTCTTGCTGTTCCCCTGCTTCAGGGTAGCGCAAGGTTGCCACCACCCACAGCTCTGGTCTTTGTGTCCTGCCCCTGCTCTGCTTGGCTCACTGGATGTCACCGGCTTTGGCTATAAACCAGCTCAGCTGCTGGCAGTCCCAGGAGCTGGGTGGCATGGCAGTGCACTGGGCAGGGAGGTGACACTTGCAGCCACATCCCCCACAGCCCCACATCAGCACCCGCACACCCTCCCCACTGGAGAGGCCTGGAGCTGGCTGGTGGCACCAGGCTGGACAGGGAGCAGCTGGACACAGTCAGCTCCTGCCATGTCGCTCCCACTGGGTGGCAGAGGTCGCAGCTCTTTCGCCTTTAAAGGAAAGGCATGTACGTTCACCCTGAGCTCCCGGGCCGGCCGGGCTGTGCGGCCACGGCCACACAGGCAGCAGAGCCAGGGCCTTGTTCATCCCACCTTGTTCAGCGCTGGCTGTGCCCTGACTCCAGGCAGCAGCTGAAGTCACTCCCGTAAAACCAGAAACAAGTCCCCGGGCTGGAGCCCGCTTCACTTTTTAACCTGGTTTACCTGTGTTCTTCTGCTCACAGTGCTGGAAATCAAGTTTGCTAATGTCTTTTGTAACATTGCCGTAGACATTGTTTTCCCCCAGCATCATCTCCAGTGGGTCCAGTGGTCTGGAAGGGACACAGGATTTTCCTACCACAAACCAAGCCATCTCCCCCCTTAATTCTGCACAAAAGCTGCCCAAGAAGTGGGGTGCGAGAGCTGCGGCGCTACAGGAGTGTAATGACAGGGGCTCCCCGTGCTGCCCAAGGACAGTTCTGCAAAAGCAAAACCGTGTAGCAGTGAGAGCACAGCGTGATTCGGCTTGGCTGAGAGACAGGGAGCCACAGCCACTTACCGTCTCCCTGGGAAGACAATTACACGGCTCCAATCGACACACAAATTTGCTGCTGTTACAGAAATGTCAAGTCTCTGCCTTGTGCCTGCTGCTGAAGGTGTGGTTCATCCTCCCTCCTGCTCTCCCTGGAACTCTGTTTTTTTAGCTGGTGACACCTGCCTAGAGCTGTATCCATTAAAAATTCTTAATATAATACATAGCTGACCGTCCGCCTGAGTGCACGGCAGCAGGAGGGGCACACGCTGTACCTGCGCTTTCTGCTTTCTCAAAGAGCAGGCATAGCTGCACCCGGGGTTGCGATGCGCCTGGCTGCGGGGTGGCATGGGGCAACTGTCTGACAATTCCTACTAAAAACTACTAAAAACGATTTTAGTACAGGTCTTTAAAAAAAGGTATCTAGCAGGGAAGGGGGGGGGGGGTGAAGGGGCTGAGCCCAACCCCTCAGATTAAATCCCGGCCAGGACACGCTTCAGCTTGGCTGCCTCCCTTCCGCGGTTGATGCCTTTTCTGCTGCTCGTGGTCCCGGGGCTGACCCAGCCCTGACCTGCGAACCAGTGCTGGGTACCGGAGCGGGGAGCCCCGAGGCGGCGGCGCAGGGGGGTGCACCCGTCCCGGGGTGGCTCCGGAGCGGACCCCCGGGGTGCCCCGGAGCCGCAGCCGCTGTGCAGGGCGGGCGCTGGGCGCCAGAGGGGAGCCCGTCCCGTCCCGTCCCGCCGCGTCCCCTCCCGTCGGGGCTCGGCGGCTCCGCTGCTTCCCCGCCGCGCTCCGGACCTTGCGGTTCCTCGGCAAGAGCCCGCCGGGCCGCTGCGCCCCTGGAGGAGCCCCCCGAGCGGGGCGGGCACCCTCAGCCGCCCGTTCTCGGCGTCGGGGCGGGGAAGGGGTTAACGGCGGGGGCGGAGGACCCGCACCGCCCGCCCGGCACGGCCCGGCCCGGCCCGGCCCTGCCCGCCCCTACTTAAGGCGGCGGCGGGCGCGGGGCGGCTCCCCGAGATGGCGGCTCCGCGCCGGCCGAGCGGCGGGGGGCTGCGGCGGGCCCCGCAGGACGGGCGGCTGGAGGAGATCAACAAGGTGGGGCTGGGGCCGCCCCCCCCCGACCGGCCCCGACCCGGCCCTTGCGGGGGCAGCCCCGCGGGGATCGCGGCGGAGGGCTCCGAGGGGCGGCGTGGGGCTGGGGACGGGGGCGGCCGCGCCGGGGCTGAGCCGGCGCCTGGCGGGGCTGGGGGCTGCGGCGGGGCCGGGAGGGGGAGAGGGAGAGGGCAGGGGCAGGCGGAGCCGCCCCCCGCTTTGCCCGTGCCCCTTGCTAGGGAAACCCGGCCCGAGGAGGCGGGCGGCGGCTGGGCCGGGGGTTGCGCTCCTTCCCCGCTGCCCTCGCAGGCGGCGCTTCCCCCTCCAGTGCCCGGGCGGGTCCCAGAGCACCCCTGGGTGCTTAGTGTCCGGCTGCCATGAAAATTCCTTTGGGAACCTGCTCCCGCAAGAATGGGAGCTGTTGTTCTCCCAGAGGGCTTCACCCTCCCCACTGCTCCAGCGCTTCAGCCTCTTCTCCCAGGCATGAGAAGTTTCTGCTGCTCAGGAGACTGACTCGAGCCTTTCCCGTTTTTAATTGTAGCAGGTGAATGGGGAGCCCAGGACGGTTGGATGTCTCACAAGCCCTGGGCAGGGGGAATGGCAGCTCCAGGATTAGTGCAAAGTACACTGGGCTGCGTGCCCTTCACACCAGGGTCAGGCAAGGTCCTCTCCCCGAGCTTTGGGCTTGCCCCATCCATTGCTTGGCATGGCCTGCAGGGGCAGCTCTGTTGGCATCCCTCCTGGCCAAGAGGGGTTCTGAGGGTGAAAAGGTTTTAACTTTAAAACAATCAGCGATGGGATTTCTAGGGTCATTTCTAGGTGGCTTTGGTGGTCACTTGCCGATACAGCCAGTGGCCCCTTGATGTTAAAGGTGGAGAAATCAAAGCACTGCACAAGATGAGAGCCTGGAGGAGATGGAGGGATTGCCTTGTCATCGCATTAACTGGGCAGTGAAAAGTGCCAATGTGTTGCTCCAGGGAGGAGTGAGATGGCGGAGGTGAAGTTTACGTAGGTCACTGGAAAGGGAATTAACATAGTTAGAAACCAGGAGGTGCTGTGGAATAAGAGTGGAAAAAGAGGTGCTGCATAAGGTGTAGAATAAGAGCACTTGGCTAAAAAGGAGCCTTTGAAACTTGCTGTTGGGAGGCAGGCACAACGCACCCTGTGCCAAGGAGGTGCGTGGATGGGTCTAACGCAGCCCCTGTAGCCAAGGTGGTGCTGACCCTCGGGGTGGGGAGGAAGGGAGCGCGTTGTACCTATTGCTGCAGTTTCTGCTGCTTCAGAGCCGATCTCCAGCATCACTCAGGCATGGGGTGGATAGGTGATCCTTCAGCTGGTAGGAGCTGTAGGACTGAGTCTGGGAAGCTTTGCTTCCTGAGACACTGGTGTGCCACAGCCCCTGGGCTGGGGGCTCTTCTTCCTCCCATGCAGGGGAAAGGCTCCTATCTCTCTCCTTAGCAGCCGTCACTTCTGGCAGGCTTTTTCTCTGGGTGAGGTTTGGATGACAAAAATGAAACAAACTACATAACTTCCCGCTGACGGAGGTGGGAGCTGCTTGTTCGTGTCCTTGCTGCCCTGTGTGTTGGCTCAGTGCAAGGAGAAGGGATTTGAGCAGCTCGGAATCAAGCTGCAGAGAGCACGGGTAGCGGCTGCCCACGGATCCTGAGCAGCCGTTGCGCTGTAGCAGCTCTGGGCGGCAAACCCCAGGCTGCTGTGCTTTGCTGGCTCTGCCAGCTCTGTGGTGGTGGCGGAGTTCGCTGTGAGCGGGCATGCAGCAAAGCAGCTCACACTTCCCTCTGACACAGAGCTGATACGTAAATCTGGGCTGATACTGTGGCTGCAGCCAGGGAGGGGGTTTCCCAAGCCCTGAAGAGCCCCAGGGCTGCAAACCAGTAAAGTGCTCCTAATAAAACCTATCAGGCCAAATTCCTATCAGCCTTAATCTCATTGTCTCATCCTAACACTTAGCTCCCTCCCAGCCCTGTTTTCCTGGCTGGTTTCTACCCCAGAGCTCTCGTTGGGATAAGGGTCTTTGGCAGACAACATCCGGAGCGCACACGTGCTGCTGAAGGACAGCTGAGTCCTAGGACTGAATTCTTTCTTTCCAGCCTGAAACGCTCCTCTGGGATCCTCTCTTGGCCGTCCCCCTCTTCCTGGGGAATGGCGATCACATTGTTCAGCCGTGTGCATCAAGGTGGCAAGTCTAATCCAGAACAGATTAGTTTCAACCTAGTTTTACCCTCTAATGCGCTGGGCTGCGGGGGAGGAATTCAGCCTGCCAGAGAGCAGGTGCCTGCTGCTCCCATCCAGGGCAGGCACAAGCATCCCTTAGCCCCTTCCCAGCCCCAGCAGGCAGGGCGGCTGGCGTTGAGCTCTTAAACAGCCCAGTAAGAGCTTGGCCTGCCAGTTGGAGCCACCCTTTTGGAGAGCGAGAAGGATCTGGCTTTGCTTGGGCTGTCTTGCAGGTGGCTGGGACTTGTGTGGCTGAATTTATTGGCTTAGAAAAGTCTCTCTGCCCAAGAAAGGCTCTTCAGAGCACGAGTGGGGGAGAGTCTGAGGCTTATTTTTAAGCAGTTCTTATTAATAGAACATGCCCCTTAAAACGGGAGCTTTAGCAAAGGCCTCTAGGAGGAACTTCAGCCACTCGGGCTGAGTCTGAGTCACTGACCCTGGGGACTTAATTCCTGCATGCTATTGTGAGTGTTTGCCTTATCACAATCACAGCCTGGCTTGCATACAATGTGGAGGGTGGAATGCCTTTGAAATATGCTCTCCTGTTGCTTCCTCTGGTTTTGGAACAGAGCTGTGGGTCTGGAGCAGAGCTGTGATGCTGGTGGGCTGTCCAGTTCCCCTCCAGTTGAAATGCAACAGGACTGGGACCTAGGTGTGTGCACAGTGTCACCCATCCTGCTCTCATACCATGATGCCAGGGGCTGTTGGACCACTGGCACATGTCCCTCAGCCCTCCTGTATGTATGTAGCATTCCTTTCAGCCTTCACCATTTCTGTGCTGCTTCTTGCTCCTGGAGAAATACCCCGCTCCACTCTCATATCCCCTGTCCTGCTGGTAGGTGGAGGCTGCTGTTCCTGCAGGGAGGAATGAAGCTGTGACCCGGTGGCCAGGAGGTGCTCTGGCCCTGTTCTGGTTCTCAGTGATGTTTGGCAAGTTCTTCTGCAGAGGCTGTTCAGCAGCAGTAGGTAACACTACTCCGCTCTCCGATGACTTCTGCTGCTGGCTGAGCCCAGGTCTCAAAGCTGAACGGACCCTTTGTGTTTGGCTGGCAAATGATACCCCTGGGTAGAAATAACTGAGATAGATGAAATGGCAAAGGAGAGCGAAAGAAGGAACTGGGAACATTACTTTTCACCACAGCTCTCAATTTGAGTTGGTGACCATGGTGATAAGGGAAGTCAGTGTCACGCTGGTTTAGTGGGCATGGTCTCTGGTGTCCCTTCTGGAGTTTGTGAGAGGGGAGGAGGGGATGACAGTCACTTCTGTCCTAGTGACTTCCTATGGAACCTTAGTTCAGCTGCACACAAAGGCCTCGCCAAGGCGGTGGCGAACTGGCAGTGAAGGTTTGAGGCGTTTGGAATCCCTGGGCAGTGAGGAAGGAGGGAGCAACTCCACAACTCCAGGCATGTGGGCTGGAGGGGCCTGGAGCATGTCCTGTTGGGGTTAGGGTGGCAGTGATCGAGCATGAAAGGCTCGGGGCTGGCTCTGTGGCAGCAGGAACCAGCATTGGCTTGGGGCTGCAGTGCTGCCGGAGCTGGCCCAGCGGCCGGACTGGCACAGCTCATCACACCTGGGCGTCGCTGGTTTCCTTCTGGAAGACATGAGAAGATGCTCTGGGGGCTGGGGGGTGTTTGGGTTCCTGGGGGCTATGTGGACCTCCTGCAGTCCTGATGCCCTAGTGTCTGCAGAGGGGGCTACTTTGGCAGCTTCTCTTTAATCACAAATGATGCTGCCCCAGTACTACCAGTGCCAGAGACCCGCTCCTGCCTTCCTTTGTGAGCATGGATAACTGGTGAGGAATACATGCCCAGAGCAGGGAACAACCTCAGCCCTCTATCCACTCTAACCCCTGGAGGGGTTTTATCCCGGACAGGCAGTGCATAAGCTGTGCAGATGTTAATGATTTCTGCACTGAAGAATGTGGTGTTGTTGCTGAACACAGATCGAGTCATGAAGCTGTGCTGGGCTCACTGGAGCCAGGCGGTGTGGGAGGGTAGAGGCAGGAGCAAGACCCCGCTGCTCACAGCTGCGGGGGGGTGTTGCTGGCAGGGTGCAGTGGTGGAGCTGGCTGTGCAAGTTGTGGGCTGTTCTCTTGGCTACCTGAAGGGTTTTGAGGTGGGGCTAGGGACAAGTGACCAGAGCTGACCTGGGATTTCCCCTCCAGCCTGAGCAGGGTAGGGAGAAAAATGGATAGGCAGTTTGGGAGAGTGAGAGCCTGTTCCTTACCCCAAAATACATGTCTTTCGGGTGCGTGGTGTTCTGCAAACTTTGCCTGTTCTGTTTGCCAGCCCTCCGAGTTTTTCCAGGAGTTTGAAATCTCTGAGATCAGAGTGCTTTCTGTAAGGAATAGCAGCCCTTGCTGAGAATAGGTGCCTGATGCATGTGCTGTGCATGCTTAAGCAGAGATACGGGGAGCTGAAACCTTGGGTGAGCAAGAAGAGGGGGTTTCATGCAGTTATTCCAAAGGCACATAGGGTCCAGTCTTCCCTCAAGCCGTTGGTGGGAAATCTGAGACACCAGAGGCATTCATTCCCCTCGCACTGGAATGTTAATGACAAGGTGTGGAGGGATTCAACCCATTTTCAAGCCTCCTGGTGCTATTGCTCAGATGTGGCTCTCTGGGAATTGCGTAGGTCTTCTGGGTAATGCTGCATTTGTACATGTCCTCCAGGGTGTTTTCCTTTATATCTTTAACCTTGGGGATACCATTTTTTTTTTCTGTTTTAGGAATTTCTCTGTGACCCAAAGTTCAGCGATGAAGAAGATCTGGAGGAAAAGTTGGCAGTGTTCAAAGGTGAGCACTGGAGGGTTTCAGTCTCCTGTTTCAGCCTATTTGCTCTGAATAGATTGTTTTCCTCAGCACTTGGATCTCACCAGCCTGAATACAAGTGACTGAGCTGGGATGGATGCCTTCCCCTTGCTTGTGGGACTTGGTGAAACTCCCTGGAGAGGTGGTTTTCCCACAGGAGCCTCTGTGCTTCCCTCACTTGCAGAGCAGGGACGTGTCACCCTGCAGACATCCTGCCTGGTGGCTGCTATTACTGCAAAACCTGCTGCGTGGGCAAAACCTTGGGGAGCAGCAAAGGAGGACGGTTTCTGTCTAGATACCTAGACAAGCAAGCTGGTATGATGGATGATGCAGTAGATGGACTTTTTTTTTTTTCTTCAGTGAGTAGGAGGACCTCTTCCCACAAAGCAGAGGTCTCAGCTGCTTCCTGAAGGAGCTGAGGCTTTTCTCTCCCCCAAAGTTTCTTCAGTCTGATCTGGTCCTTCTCGAGCCCCTTGGTACCAGAAGCAACAGCAGTAATGTGTCCCGGCCAAAGCCAGTCTAACTCCAGAGGCTCAGCAGGTCTGGGGCTTAGGTTTGGGCTATTTCCTGGGATGGGGGATAGAGAAAAAGCCTGGGGTCCTCTGGAATTTGTCCCCAAAGTGGTTACGGGACAAGATTTGGCAGGGCTGTTCTGGGTGCATCCACTTTCTTTCCAAGCAGTGGCTGAAGGCAGTAGAGAAAACATGCCTTTTGCGTTGCACTGCCCTCAAGGTTTGTCCTCAGCCTGGCTCTAAGCAAATCAAGCCCGACCTTGCTTCCATTTCAGGCGTTGTCTGCTATTTCCCTTTGAATTTTGGCTTTGCAATCTAGCATGGAAGAATCTGGCTAGGTTTTTGTGATCCTTTACCCTGCTGGGGACAGAGGAGCTTCCTGTGCTCCCTGTTCTGTTGCCTTTTGTATGGCTTTGACTTTTGGCTGCAGCCCCACATTATTTTTCCCATCACAATTGGGGCTCTTCAAACATTGCAACTGCAGGTCACAGGCGCAGAATTCCCTGTAACGAGAGCCCTTGGCATCTCTTCCTGCTGCCTCGTGAGTTTGCCTCCGTGGCCTGTCCCGCTCTCCGATGCCTCCTCCGGCTGGCTCCTCCAACAATCGACTCATTGTGTGATGATGGGGGGAGTGTTTCTTCTCCGCTGCCCTCCCCAGCCGGGCCCGGGGAGCTCCCATGCAGTGTTTGTGTAAATGCATTTGTGAGGGGAGGGACCACGCATGGTTTTGCCCCACCAAATCTCTGCAGCTGGGACGGGAGGGAAAGACGAATGTGTGAGCCGAGGCTCAGAGCACTGTGATGTAAAGCTGCTTCTGTTCTCTGCGCGTTTGGCTAAGTGTCAGCTGAGAAGAAAAGAAAACGTTCTGGGCAGAGACACGGCAGAGCAGGGTTTGTGTCCCCAAGCACATGCTGGGGTGTCTGACCCCTGCCCGGGGAGGCGGGCGGTTCATTTGCACAAGGTTGCTATTGTGGGGCAGAGTGTGGGGAGAGCCAGTTCCACATCAAGCATTGCTTTGGCCCCTAAGCACATGTGTGAAAGCCCCAACTTCATCTAGGATCGGTTTCTTACTGCTTGAAGGGAGACATTTATTCCTGCCTGAAGCATGAAGAGCTTCAGCTTATACCTGGTACTCCCATAGGTCTGTCCTGGTCAGTGTGTGACAGTAGTAATCCACCAGCTGAGACCCAGGTGAAGACGTGCCAAGCCATTCCTCTGCCTCCTGCCTGTAGCTGCCCATCGGCCTAGTTAACTCAGCACCGTCCTTCAGAAGCACAGTCCTGAGAGGGCTCCGATGTGTGAAATATCCACTCTTCCCTTTGGCTCCTTAAATTAGCCTGCCACTTCTCTGTTCACGCTCATCTGCTTGCTGGTGTCCCTGGAGCAGAGGCAAAAGGTCTTTTCCCCCCAGGGAAAGGAGCAGCCTGGGAGCTCTCACTTAATTCGTGTCCTCTGAAGCTTTTCTGGGGAGTGAGTGCTAACTGCAGGGCAAGTGAAGATTTTGCCGGCTCAATGTGGATGGATGGTGGCAGCAGGCATCTTGCTCTTCTCATTTAGCGGAACGGAGATGATGGGGAGCCCCCTGCGGCACTAGGAGCTGTATGGTCTGCAAGACAGACAAATCCTTGCCTGAAGAGCTTAAAATCTAAATGAGGAACAGCTAGCAAGGGCGGGGGAGGGGGTAGGAAGCACAGGTGGGCCACTCCAAAGTTCAGAAGCAGCATGGGACTGAAATCCTGATTTTCTGATTCAAATCAGTGCTCTGTTACAGCATGCCAGCTTTTGCCCTGCAAAGCTAACCAGCCCCTCTTGAGCATGCTCTGCCTTTCTCTGAGGATGCTGGATTTGCCCGATTCAGGAATGTTTGACAGCAGGCTGGAAGGGCAAACAGCCTCCTCCGGTGTAACTGTTCCTCGGCATGTTCTTGGCTTCACCCTCTTGATGCGGTCCTTGAGCATCTCTGCTGGCAGGCGCTGCTCTGGGGGCGCAGCGCAGCGTTGGGAGGACTGTAGAGTCTGTCCCTGGCTATTGCAGGCGACTACGTCATTTAATCCCCCTCCTAATCCCATCAAGCTTCATCTTGGGAGTGCTCAGGGTTTTGTTTTCCTTGCTACTCCTTCTGGGAGGCTGTTCCAGGGCTTTGTTTTTCTGGCTGGAAACCTTTTAATGCTATTCATGGATAGCTGATACCTTGTTCTCATGCCAGTGTTTTCCCTCAGCTTAAATGAAAAGCAGCCACAATTAAAGAGCGCTTGACTCTAAAGCCCTGGAATTGATAAGGGTGCTCAAACCAGGTCTTGAGATGGTCTCCTTCTCTGAACTGTTTGCATTCAGCACTATATCAATCTTAACCCCAAATCTTTTATTTTGTTGCTCTAAGCAGGCAGTGCTCCAAAGCCCCGCATACCCCCTGCTCTAGCGTCCTGCTAACTTGCTTCTGTGTCTCTTCCAGAGAAGTACATGGAGTTTGACCTGAACAACCAAGGCGAGATTGGTGAGTGATTCCGAGGCATGCTGATGCTGGGCTGGCAGAGCCTGCTGAGATGGTGTCTGCTCCTACATCTGCTGCTTTCTTCTGCGCTCATATTGCCACGGAGGAGAACCTGTGGGCTTTTTCCCATGTCCAGCCTTGCTTGGATCTTGATTGCCAGCCAGGGGCTTCCCTGGCTCTCCAGTCCCTCCAGAAGCCTCTCAGCTTCCTCAGTCTCTCCTCACCTGCATCAAGATCTAAGCTCTTCTCCTCCTGAGTCTCTGCTTATCTCCTCCACCTCCTTCTGCTCTAAATGCTTTTTTTTCCTCCTCCCAGTTCTTCACTGAGGCCTTCTTCTCAATCCTTAGCATTTCCAGAGCTGGGATGCTGCAGGGCTTGGACAATCCTGGTTTTTGCCTGGCTTGAGGCAGAAGCTGTATAAAACCATGAGCACTTCTAGTGCAGAGAAGCTCTTTGCTTTGCTGGGAGGGGAGTGGAGGGAAGCTGGGGACTTGAGTGTGAGTCTGGCTCAGCTGAGCGGCCCTGGTTTGGGCCCAGAAAGCACCAGTTATATAAAGATCCAGCCTTCTGCAGGCCTGGAGCCGACACTGAAGTGTCATCGCTCGCATGCTGTGCCCTTCCAGGAGGCTGCTGCCTCGCTCCCCTCCTCCACCAGCCCTCGAGCCGAAGTAAAGCCGCGGGGAGCTGGAGGAGGCCTGACTCAGGGCTGCGCTGCCTTTCCGGGAGGGAAGGGGCCGCAGGTCTCAGCGGGCAGCAGAGCAATGGAAGGAAATGGCCTGTGGCGACGACTGGCAGGGGCACCCGCTCCCCACAGCCTGTTTGCCTCCGGCTTTAACCCCGGCGTTGCTTCCCTCCTCCCTGTCCTTGTGATTCTTGGCACCACCCTCTGAGCTAGAGAGCAGTGTCCCCGCGTGTCTCTGGAGCACTTGGAGAGTTGTCCCTTTTCTGCATGCGTGGAGTTTTTATCTTGAGCTGCAGAAATGGGAAGTGATGCTCTGTACTGGGCAGTGCAGTACTGGAAGGCTCCTCTTGGCTTTCAGCAACAGCTTAGTGTTGTCAGCCTGAGAGTCCACAGGTGAGGTGGTCTGAGGTGGGAACTCATGCCTGTATCCCTGGGCTTGGTCTGCTCAGTGTGGTCACCTCCTGACAGCACTGACTGCCTTGCTTTTGCAGATTTGATGTCTGTCAAAAGGATGATGGAGAAGATGGGGGCTCCGAAGACCCACCTAGAACTGAAGAAGATGATCTCTGAGGTGACCGGAGGGGTTAGCGAGACCATCTCGTACCAGGACTTTGTCAACGTGATGCTTGGGAAACGCTCTGCTGTCCTTAAACTGTGAGTGTCCCTGGGAGGGAGTGGGGGAGATGCAGGACCTGAGTGGCGTGTTGGGGCAGTTGGGAAGCAGAAGCTTTTCTGCCTGGTGGAGGTGGGGCTGTGCATGCTTGATGTCCGTGGAGGGGAGACAAGGAGCCTTGTGAAGGGGGAGTTTGCAAAGAGACATAAGAGGGTGTGTAAGTCCATGATTAGGCTGAGCGGTGGCGAGCGCTCACAGCGGAGCTGCCTGCTTTTTGGTAGCACAGGCTTCCTCCCACACGCTCCATGCAGAGCGGTTCTCCCCCTTTCCCGAGGGTGTGCAGACACTCAACACTGCAGATCGTCTTCCCATTTCTTCCCTGTAGCTCCTGCTGGCTTTGGGGGCACAGGCTTCCCCTGTGAATGGAGGCAGGACTTGAGCGCTGAATGATGGTCCTGCCAACACCAGTTGGCTGGCTCCTGTTCCCTGCAGGATGCTCCCTCACTGCCTGATTTTGGAGAGATGGGCAGTAGGTGGAGACAGAACACATGCTTGAAACAGCTGGCTTGTGCTGGGGGAGGTTTTCTGCAGTACGGGCTGCCAGCACCAGCCTCCCACGGCCCCCTCTGCCCTCTCGACAGGGCTCTGAAAGTCCTGCTGTAACAAATGGCTTCCGAACACTTGCTTGGCTCTATCTCCACACCATTGAAGCGTGGCTTTTCCTTTCACAGCCACAGGCTGGCCCTGCTTTTGTGTCTGTAACCACCATGAATAGGAGCTGCTCCTCTCCATCCTCCTTACTGACCTCCTTCTGAAGGCAGCTTTAGAAACACAGCCAGCTTTCTGGGCAGGTTGGGAGGAAGGATCTTGCTCCCACCTCTCACATGGTCCCTCTAAGCCAGGATATGCTTGCTGGCAATGAGTCTCTCCTCTCCCCACTGAGTGCCCTGTGTCTGCAAGTTGGGATGCTCCTCTTCCAAGCACGCACAGGCTTCTGACGCCGCTGTTCCACCTTACTCCACAGAAGCAGGCTGAGCCTGGAGCCTCTCCCATATCTTCCATCCTTCCTCCCAACTGCAGCAGCTTTCACGGATGGGTCCCTTTTGCTAACAGACACCCCATTGTCTGTTGGACTCTTCAGAGCAGGAGCAGAAATGTAAAACTCTTCCCAAGAGCAGTGCAGTCCTTTGATCCATCGTGGCAGCTGGCATTCCCAGCGTAGCTGCAGTCCTCAGGGAGGAAGACAGTGCTGGTGGTTGCAAAATGCTTGGGATTCTTCTAGCGAGTGCCCTGCTCCTTGTCTCTGCCCTCTTTTCTGGCTGTAATTGCTGTTGCTTGGTGTTCTTGGTGTTGGCTTTTGAATGTTCTGCTGTGTGATTATGTACAAGGTGGGCCAGGGATGATATTTGCTTTTACACATCGGGAGCACTTGGCATGCAGTGTGTGCCCAGGGGATTTCCAAAGTGGCTGTCTAAATAAAACATGCTAATCCTCTGGGCTCTGAGAGGAAAACCGGCACAGGCTTTGGGAACCCACTCCTGAAAGCTGCTGGAAAAGCAAAGCTGCCTGCCAGGCTGGCAGCACTGCCCTCTGTCGTCTTTCCCTCCTTTGTGGATGGGATGCACTTTGCATAGAAGGCAGATGCTATTTTTTGGCAGATAAGATAATCCCACCCCCAATGATGGGAAAAGGTGCATCTGCTTTTTTTCATTGGTATTATCTGTTGTGTTTTGCAGGGTCATGATGTTTGAAGGAAAAGCTAATGAAAGCAACCCAAAACCTTCTGGTCCGCCTCCAGAGAGAGACATAGCCAGCCTCCCTTGAAGAGGACAGGCTGAAAAATTGGCACTGTTTGCTTTGCTGGTCTGTAACAGAGGTTACCTGTGCTTTGTTACTCTTTACTGTGGACAGTCCTAGTTTTCAACTAACCTGCCTTAGAGGAACAGCAAGGGAAGCTGGAGACCCCCAGCTTGCGTCTTTCTGCCGCATCCCTTAGCCACCTTGATTTCTTGATTTGCTAGACAGAAGCTGTAGCACCAAGTGTAATGTGAGAC